>CAUYSK010062634.1:0-57898 GCA_963575035.1 Avahi laniger
TTCCATTCTTGGGATACCTCACTTAGTAGAATGCGTTCCAGCGCTTTCCAGGAGAATACAAGAGGTGCTATATCACCATTGTTTCTTAAAGCTGAATAGTACTCCATGGTATACATATACCACAGTTTATTAATCCACTCAGGTATTGATGGACACTTGGGTTTCAAAAATGATCATATAATTCCCTAGTAAGACTAACCCCAGAGAGGCTGAGAATTGTTAAAAGATAAATGTCCCAGGAAATTCCAAAATATGGATGGAATTTCTTTTTTGGTTGCATAGTTCACACAGAGTACACACTCCTTTGTGAAATGTGATTGAAGCACATAGAAGTTTCTGCACACATAAGCTCACACATACATAATTTTTATAAACTTTTTTTAAACTATGGCTTTCATTCCCAGTGCACTGGAAAAAAACAAGGACAATGAAAAGGAAAGAGAAAAGTGAAAAGAGTATATGCAAATTAAAGACAAGAGAGTCACACCTGCTTCTAAGCTCTTATTTTAAAGTGTTTTTTGATACTCAGTGCACATGAGAACTCTGTTAATACCTTTGATTCAGAGCACAATTCAAAGAGGCCCCATTTCCACCATTATTAGAGGTCCAATCAAAGGCTTCAGAAAAGACTTTGATTTGTACCAAATCATGGATTCACTGCATAGTAAACACAATCCCAATCAGAATCCCAGAAAAAATAATTGCATTTCATGTGTTAAAATCTGAAAGTTATCTAGATGAAAGTAACTCCCTGTTAAAGACAAATGGTATTTTAAACCTCAAAATGCCAAACAAATTGTATTTATACTAAACAAACATGATATTTTAAACTTCAAAATGCAAAAGCATAAAATAGGGACAAAATAATTCATAATTGGTTTAGATTTAGTGCAGTAATGATGCAAAAATGAGTAAATCACCTCATCCGTGACTCCTCTTAACAATTAATAAAACCCTCATATCAATTGTTACATATCTGCACTAACTATAATCTCAGAGACAGCTGAAGAATGCAAAAGCTACTTATTCATCCAGACATGCAACTTACTCAAGACTAGCTTATATTTTCATAACATCACTTTGGATAATTTGATTATGTCAGTTGAAATAGGAACAATAATGGATTCAGATTGGGTTTGTGTCTTCTAAAAGCTTTTTTTTTTTAATACAAAGAATGATTACGGAATAGATTGGGGCTTTAACAGATCCATTTTGTTTTAGGACACATAAAGGAATAGAGATTTCCGTAACTACTCTCTCCTTTTACCACAACTCCGTCCGGATAGCCCTGCAGGATATTGTTTGGGATGCACCTAATGTAACAATTGAAAAGTAATGAATCAATTCAGACACTTGTCTGAAAAATCAAGAGAAAGAAAAAATAACTCTAGCCAAGTCCTTGAAAACCTCAAACCAAATGACTGCAAGATAAGTCTTTAGAAAAATATAAAACGAACAAAGATTTTTCATACACAAATTTAATAATGAACCATATAGGTATGTTTACAAGGCATGGCCATGGAAGGAAAGTTCGGAAAAAAATGAACAAATTGTTGGGTACCTTTGTAAAAAAACTCAATTTAAATTTAAATACAATTAACTCAACAAGTATCACTTATAATGCTAATGTATAAGCATTTATGAATATACTATTATCATTTCCTACAAAGTTGATTTATTGATTGATTCTTTATAAGATATATATATATCCCACTAAGATAGTATTCTATGTCTCACAGCAAAAAAAATAAAAAATAAAAATAGGCTTTTCCTTATTTGAGTTTGTTTTGCTTTTGTTGCACGTGACATGGCGGAGATATTGTTCGAAAATCTTTATTTTAATAATACAAATCATAGTATATATTAGCAATCAATACAAAGGTCTTTAAGAAAGTGTTGTTAGCATTTCATGGAGACTCAGTCTCCTTACTAGAAATTCCTCAGATGACTTGAGAATAAATCAGATACACTAACATATTGTCTAGCACCAGTTATCTTCTTTTCTTCTAGTAAATTCCAACCAGGCTCCATTATTAGTGTTTGTGGAATCAGAGGATAGTTTGGATTGGAGCATGATTGTAAATCAGTTTTGTAGGAACTGGTTATTTCCAAGCTACAATATGCTTGCTTTGGAGTCAGTCATTAATGTATGTTTTGCATTTGTTCCTGTTTTACTTTCCCTGGATGACTAACCTTACATATATATATTGATAATGTAAAATCAACCTTATTAATCACGTGTGTAGGTTTTATGGTTGTTGCTAATATTAAATTTACTTTTTTGGTCTTTATGCCTTTTTTTTAGATGTGTAAAGACTATAAACAGTTCATTTGTACTTCATGACCAGTTTGACAATTGGAGAAATCAGATATAACTATCTTCATTTTGAATATTAGTAAACTGAAGCTTAGTTTAAGTCATCTGTCTGAAATCTCAAGGCACTAAATTCAAGTTTTCTGGTTCTTAGTCAATCCAGTGTTTGATGATACTACTACACTAATATTTGTTGATCCTTCTAACTGTGCAGGGATGTTTTCTTTTGATACTTTATTATGGATCAATCACAAACACTATTACATTACATTCCTATATTGTATAATATTTGATTATTTTGTCTGAGAAGACAATTAATTCATAGGGAAAGATGTCATTTATCTCTTTTATAACCAAACTTTACTGCCTTTTATTTTTTAGTAAAGAAAAGCTGATGCTCTCAATTCTGTCTTAACTACAGAGTCATCATATATAATTAAGTACATTATAACTTTAGTAGGAGTTTCATCTTTGAGAAGACCTAAAGACTAAGTATGTTTTTTAAGCACCAGACACATGATATGCATCTTGAAAGGCCTTGAAAATAAATAATTTATTGGAAAAGCCTCTTTGAAATATCCTTCCTTCATTTTATTGTATCTATACCTCCCTTAAATAAAACTGAATGTGTCAGATTACTGCTTATGATAAATTCCAATATAGTATTTGAATCTCTTGACTCACTCAAAACAGGTGAGGGTCTAGATGCTACCTCAAAAATTATCCACCTTTCTTTTTTCAATATGTATACACTAATACTTTCAAAATGAAATTGTGACAGCATACATAGTCAATAAAACTTTTAACACAATCATAAACATGGTACCAGTATGAAGGGAATCAGGTAATCTAGTCTAGAGAACACTACCGCATTGCCTTTTAATTGAACATAAAATGTAGCTATAAGATGTCTAACTACCAATGCACAAAAAGGCAATGAATTGTATAGGTCTCATCTAATAAGATGAATAATTGTTGATAAAATTAAACATTTTTCTGACAAAGAACACTAAGAGAAAATTTGACTTTATACAAATGGAACTGAAGAAAATAGCAATTTATGGGAAAATTTTAAAAGAATATCAGATACATTTTTCATATATTAATATGAATTCTTACATTAACTCTGGTGTCAAATCACATCCCTGAGAATCCATTCTGTTGAGGCATAAAGCTTACTGTTCGTATGACAATTAATGTGTAGGGTTTAGAAGCTCTAGATGAACGACCTGCTTCTCCATACTATAACTCTATTTCCTATTTAAGAATGTATCTGTGGGCCAGGCGCGGTAGCTCATGCCTGTAATCCTAGCACTGTGGGAGGCCAAGGCGGGTGGATCACTCAAGGTCAGGAGTTTGAGACCAGCCTGAGCAAGAGCAAGACCCCGTCTATACTAAAAAATAGAAAGAAACGATCTGGACAACTAAAAAAAAATATATATATATATATTTATATATATATATAAAAATATATATATATATTTTTAGTTGTCCAAATATATATATATATATATTTTTTTAGTTGTCCAGATCGTTTCTTTCTATATATATATATATATATATATAAAAATTAGCCGGGCATGGTGGCGCATGCCTGTAGTCCCAGCTACTTGGGAGGCTGAGGCAGAAGGATCACTTGAGCCCAGGAGTCTGAGGTTGCTGTGAGCTAGGCTGACGCCACGGCACTCTAGCCCGGGCAACAGAGCAAGACTCTGTCTCAAAAAAAAAAAAAAGAATGTATCTGTGACATAACTAGTAACATATGATTCTAATTGCTATCCACATTATTCACTGTTTTAAAAAAATTTTCCTTAAAAATCTTTGAAAATAATAAAATTCAAATAATTTTCAGATCACATTTTCAATTGGCATAAATAGGCAGCACAATGTTTGAAAGTGATATAAATTGAAAGAAGGGGCAACTATTAGTGAATTCAAGTTTTTTCCCTCTGAAATATAAATGTTTTTTTTTAAAAAAGTTTTGGCTGATTTGAAGTACTTTGCTACAGATATTGCAAAAGAAATTCGGGGGAACTTCAAAAAGTTTGTGGAAAAATAGAATTAAAAGATCAAAAATATGAACTTTATTTCTTAATATAAGCTCTATTAAGTTTAAGATAATTTTTAAGTAATGATACCAGCTATTTGGTCCATCCTTAAAAAACTGAGGGTCCTGGGAATTTAAACATGTAAATGCAATCTTTATCACATTATTAATGGAAGAAAAAGGGATACCCTTTATAGGTTTTTTCTTTTTTTTTTTTAAGATTAGGAAACAAAAAGAAGCCAGAAAGAGCCGAATCAGGACTGGAAGGTGAATGCCTAGTGATTTCCCGTCGAACGCTCACAAAATCCCCCTAGTTTGATGGGAGGAATGAGCAGGACATTGTCACGGAGGGAAGGACTCTGGAGACGCTTTCTCGTACTGCTCTCTGGGCTGATAACGCAGGGGAGTGGGAGTGACGCCAAGACTTCAAGGAAGCACTTGAGTTCTTAATACTTCAGACCGATCACTTTCTTTTCTTTTCTTTTTTTTTTTTTTGCTTTTTAAATTAAGGGTAGATTTTCTCTGTCCTTTTCATACCAATCACCTGTTTGAGTTTACTGTTTTCCCAACTCCCACTGCAGTGCCATTACTAGAGTCATTTTTTCTATCACCTGTAGACATACTCCTTTTTATAGATGCGTTTGCTGAATTCATTTTAGACCACAGAAGTCACCACATGATTCATTTTCCCCAATTAACTAAATCTGACTAGAATCATATTTAATGCCTATGGGGAATATTTAATTTTAATTCCACTAATATACATTTTTGATATTTTTTTATTGTCCAAACTAACTCACTCCATTCTTAACAAAATAATAAATAAATAAAAACCTACGTTTCTTTGTAATTTGTATAAAATTATGTAATGGTCTATTAATACTAAATTCTAAACTATTTTTAAACAACTAATATTTAAGTGACACATATGGCAAAAATATCATTTCCTAAGCAAAATTAAAATATTGCCTTTTATGAACACATTTAAAAATATTTATTGTCTTATGTTATTGTCAATAACTTGTCATTTATTGATACCAATGACATTTAAATAAACATGTAAAACATTTATCACAGTGCCCAGCAGAAAGTACAAAATGGATAGATATTGGTTTACTCATTACTCCCTTTAAATAGTGCTATGTTCTGTCAACAAAAGACAATAAACCAAGTGTAATTTTGCCATGAAACAGGTAGTAACGTAGACTGGAGACTAAAAAATTAAATTCACTTGTGTTCTTCATTCTTACTTCATTTAATTTGTAGCCAATATGATCTTCACAGTTTTTCTGTATTTAATATATATTGCATATCTGCACTTTACTGGGCTAATTCAATCCTAATCAATCTTCTATATGACAAATGGAGAATCACACAATTTGCATTTCATGTTTCACACATTTTCTCTTATGTATTCCTAAATTATAAATTACTGAAATTTCTGCTTTTAATAATCTAACCAAAGCATTTTCAGCAAGTTGATTGACACATGACTAGCCCTTCTAAAGAAGAATTAAGTTTATATTGATGCTGAGCATGGGTCGCAATTTCCCAATCAGTGCTCAGGAATGATTTTTCCCAACATTATATTCCTGTGGTTAAGATCTAAGAGGTCCATGCGTTTTGAATCACAGTGAAATGATTTTCCTTCATTGAAGTTCCCTTTCTTTTCTTAAGAATGTTTCTTAAAATAGGAAATTTTCATTAAAAACATTTTCCCTTAAGCTAAGAAAGTAATTACATAAAGAACCTTAAACTCGAATGAGAATTTCACAATTTAAAAAAATTACAGTGATTTTTATATTATTATTAAATTTTTAACTATGTGTGTTTTTAAACTTATTTCCCTTATGTGGACATGCCTAATTAGTAGGTCCATAGACAGTAAGAATCAATCATTAGAAATTTGGTTTCAACATGTAAAAATTAAGGGTTAGCAACAATTTTTACACGACTCCTTCTAATTCTAAGATTTCATTTTATTCCTGATGAAGAACTAAAGACAGAAATTCTAAATAATCTCATTCCTGAATTACCAAAAATATTTTTTGTTTACCACCACAAGAAGCAACTATTCAGGTTCAATTTAAATTAAAGGAGGACTTTGCCTAAAGGCATTCATATTTTCATAGGTGATGGCTACATCCTACCGCAGTAAAGAACACAGAAAGAAAATAACCATATTTGTGATTTTTTTCGCATTTGTAACTTCAAAACAATCATTGTGCCAAAATATGTTTCCTACAACTAATGACTAAAATATGGCATTTATTAAAAAATCAACAATATTTGGCATTCATACTTTCTCAAAAGTCTCATCCAAATATATCTATACAAACATCTGGCCACATTCTCATGCTTCTAGCTAAGAATTCTGACAAAAATAACCACTTCTTTTAATATTTTTATTATTATTTCTACCTAGCTCTACTCTCAAGAATTTCCTATGTATTTAACATCTTCAAGAAATCTCAAAGAAACAGTGCACTATTTGAAGCCATTTTAAAGAACATGATACAAATCCAGATCCAACCAGACACATTCTTTTTGGTCTGGAGCTCTGCTTATCTTGCAGGTCATTTGTTTCTAAACAGTTTCTGTTATGTAACTTGTCCTTTAACTATGAATAGGTCACACTATCAAACATGTTCACTCCTTTTGTAAATACTTTCTTCTTATTGCAACTGCGTCATTGTAGTATATTTCACTAAACTATTGTGAATTAATTATATGAGTCAAAAAAACATTATCATCAATATATTAATAGCAAATGTAAATAAACTGTTTATAATATGCCAGGCAATGCACTAAATGCTGGGGATATTAAGATAAGCAGAACAATATTGTTCCTATGGAATCTGAAAACATGGTGAATATTACTTAAAATGATTTAAAATATTTTAATTATTTTCATCCCTTCATTAACGTCTGCATAAGACACAATTTCTCTTTTATTAAAATATCCACAATACTTTTCTTGAACAGAATATTGATTCACATTTCTTGAGCTCAAGAGTTTGAGAATATTGGTTCAAGTTTTAAACCAAATGTCTTTATATTGATTTTCTAAATAATATGTCAACAGAAACTCTATGTGCATTCCAATCACCTGCACTGACCATTTATAGTGTTATCTTTGTAAAAACTATTGCAAAATATACTCACTGATGGTGAAGTAGGGTAGGGAAGTGGTACAAGCCATAAAGCCCTCTACACTTTGGTGACCAGGTATGTTCCCTACAGCATAGAAAAATTGATCTTCATTGAAATTGAAGCCACACTCAGAGAAGCTGACTTTGCTGATGCGGCATTCAAGTCTCCAGTTAAAATACTTTAGGTCCAGCTACACCCCAACCCCATCCTCCCCAACATTTGCTTGTATAACCTTCAGGTGTATAGTACTATATCCTTCCAATAAACCCCTGCTCTTGCTTACGCCAGTTCAAGATAGATTTTTGTCATTGAAAAAAAACAAAATCTACTTCTACAGCATTCATCTTACATTGGTTAAGTACACTAAGCATAACAAGTCCCTGAAAGTCTATTAATATGGTGGTGTGACGCAGGCAATAATGTCTTAGTATTAATAAATTAATTCACATAATCTTTCATTCAAGACATATTTACCGAACACATAATTTGCTCAAAGCACCGTGCTGGATACTGGCATAACAATGATGAACAAAGCAGAGTGATGGCCCTTCTGCTCTCCAGTCATGTGTAGAAGATTCCCCTGGTTAATATCACTTTTTTGCCTAATGGAGTGAGGTAGAGAAAAAAGGATCTAAAGCATCTACTCAGGGAAATTAAAGATTATTCTTTTTTCTTTCACAATTTTTATTAATATATAACAGTGGTACATATTTTGGGGGTACAGGTAATATTTTGATACCTGTGTACAATGTGTAATGATCAAATCAAGGTAATTGGGATAGTCATCACCTCAAACGTTGTCTCTTCTTTGTGTTAGGGACATTGCAATTCTTCTCTTCTAGCTATTTTGAAACACACAATAAATTATTTCCCTAGTGTACCATCAAATACTAGAATTTATTCCTTCTATCTAACTGTTGTCACTAATACATATTTTAAAGTAACCAATAATCAACTGATTAATATAAACTTATAGAAAATTTATTCATCAAGCTATTTAGTGATATTTCAGTTGAGTATATGCATCAGACCTCTTGTAAAATTTATATATTTCCTCCAGTGAAATTTTGTTCCTCATTTATCAGTCTCATTTTCTATACTTGAGCAAAGTGACATATTTGTTGAACTTAGATTATGTTTAGGGATGTTTCATTTTTCAAATTATAATTGATTTTCTCCTAATTAAAAATATCTTAATAAAAATTAATTAACAACTTTGCACTCCCTCCATTATATCCATTTTAGTTAAAAGGGAAGGAAAATGAACAAACCTATGTATATGGCGGCTTCAAAATGTCATCGAATATATAAATGCATTGACATTTTAAGGTTTTGCAAAGTGCCAAGAAAATTTAGCAAAATTATGGGGATATGGAAAAGAAACTTTGATCTCCTAATCCTGAACCTAGACCTTTGGTAATAATACAACCTTCAGAGCTCAGTTTTCCCATCTGTAAAGTGAGGATCTCATAGTCTTCTGCAGAGGATAAAGGGAGATAATACACGTAAGTATTATCTCAACACCAAACACATAACGTGCTTCCTTTCAAGTTGTGTTCATTAAGTATATATCTCCTATTAGCATGAACCTCTGAAGTTTATAATCAACAGCATTATTTCATAATTATATTGAATAAACCATTATAGAAATATTATTTAAATAGTTTAAAACTATTCTCTGTATCCTTTGATTTCTTCATCAAGGAAGTTATCCTTGATTCCTTCCCCTAATTTTGGTTATGGCCCAATTTATATGCATTTATAGTATCTGCTATACACCTTTACAGGAGATGACTTTGTCCAGTGAACTTTGTTCCTCTCTCTTTTTAAATAGACTGTTTTGTCCATGGCAATAGGGAAAATATTTCCCTTTGCATAGGCATTGCACATGGAAGGGGTTTAATAAACATTTGATGAATTAATAAATTAGTGTTCTCGAACCTCAAGAGATTTATAATTATGGAGTATGATGTACACATACATTACACAGACATGGTATCATTGCATCTATTAAATTGTATCATAGTATCTGGTATAAATAAACATGTTTATGCCACTAGAATATAAACTCTCTGATGCAAAGGTTTGTGTTTTAATCGTACCTGTATCCCCAGAGTCTGGCCTAGTGCTGACATATATATAGAATTTGTCATATATGGTTCTTTAGGAAATTGCTGTATATACAATGTATACACAAGAGAGACAGAAAAAGAGAGAGGAGAGGGGGGCACGTAGGATTTGAGAAGATACTGCTATTAGCCTTATGCTCAGAAGTTTAATTGAAGGAATTCAAGTGGCAACTGAATAAAAGCATCACTTGCAAAGAGTATTCATATAACCCAGACAACCCTTAAGATAAATGATCCTTGCTTCTGTATATGGGATTAACTGGAACGCAGATATTTAGAAAAGATCATACTGGCAATAAAACAACAAAGTTACAGACATAACAGAACAGGGCTTTGGCTATTAAAACAGCAATGAATTAGCCTGAGACAAAAGGTTGACAGTTTCAGAAAAATAAGTTTGTAGGCTAATTGAAAGAAGAAAAGGAAAGAATGTTAATTCTAAATTTAGATACGTGGCAAATGAAGTGTCTCTTCCACTTAGAAGCCATGTAACTATCCAAAGGTCAATCAGTATGGCCATTAAAAGCCAAGCACCTCCTACAAATACTACTGAGCACGGCACTTCTGTATCAACCCATAATGACAGCTGTCATTTTAGAAGTGCTTAACTCCATTACACAATTTTACTAAGTGCTCAGAAGTATGAATAATTGCCTAAGAATATGGTGATTTAAGGGTTGGTAAGTCTGAAAGCAGAAGAGAGACCAAATGACTTGCAACCATCTTCTTTATGTTCATTGAGACACAGCTATTATCATTTTAATAGACAAAGACAACATAAGGCATTTTCATAAAGATAAATCCATATTTGGATTTTCCATAGTCTGATAAATTCTCTTTTTGAAAGAGATTAAAGTTCTTATTCTCTACTTTTATTATGTTTCAATACTATTTTCCAGGCAGATCCTCATATATTATCAAGCCAGGACCAGAACTCAAATTATAGGAAACCCAAAAGTAGGAAATAAAATAAATGTTATGTTCATGATAATTTTACAGAATAAATTTCCTCAGTTGTATGCATCTCTGAATTTCACACTAAAATTTTTCCTCTGTAGATCATTGTTCATTATCATTTCAAAACACTGTGAAAGATTTTAATAAAAGTCATTTTCTCAGGTTCTAGGAAAGGGACAAATGGTAGTTGTTTTCTATGACTCTTATCTATTTGTTATGGAACTTGGGTGCCCTCATACTGACCTATTTCTTTCATTATTGGTGCATCTAATTCACCTCTTGGCTGCCTATCCAACCAGTCCTGCAGTAGATTCTCTGGCTTGTCACCCAGCTGCTCTCTCTGCCAACTAATATATCATCTTCCATCTGTTTAAATTCCTATGTTCTTTCTGGCACAGCTCTGCCTCCAGACTCCCTCCCAGCCACCTACCTTGCTGCCCTTCCATCTGCTAGCATGACTAGTATCTTTTCTAACCTATTCCCAACCTAAATCATCACCAATTTTCCACTTGAGTTTCTTTATCAAAAGTTTATATCTTAAAGGGCTATTGCAATTGCAGTAATAACTTACAGTACAATCTCGGAGTAGAAAGGGAAGTTAAAAGCCATAAAGATCAAACATGCATTTAATGCTTGAATTCCTCTGACCCTTAAAGTCATTTACTGTTCTCAACTTTTTCCTGTGATGATGTTTCGAAATAATGGAGTGCACCACCGGAAGATAAAGCTAATGTCTTATGGTATATATTCTTCAGAGCACTACTTTCTACGTAGCCCAATTCTTGTTAGTCTTATGATTAATTATATTTGACTCATTGTTCCAACAATATTTTCTTGGACATCACATTCTCAAGATAGTTCAATTCAATTTTACAGGCTTAATTTAGCAGAAATATTTTTTAGTTAGGATGCATGTTATAGTTGCCTACCAGATATCATAGAGATTACGTAAACAACACTACCATTTGGTAATTACGATTTCAAGATTTCAAAATTTTTATATTCAAGTAATATAAAAATAATGTTTTCCCTCAGCATCGATTTAGTTGCTTGACAAAGTATATGCTTGTTTACATGTAGTAGATACGACATACTACAAGTTAAGGCAGTCTCAGAAAAATATTTAAACGTTAGACATATATATTATCATAAGACTGAAAACTTTTAATTGTTTATTCATATTTCTGGAGGATATACCCTCTATCAATCACAACCTACAAAATAGTTAACCTTATTTTTATAGGAGATTCACTCACAATTTACCCTTAAATTCAGAATAAGGAAACAGTTTAATAAAAAGATAATGATTAAAAACAAGACTTATTTAAGTACTGGAAATAAACTATTGCTATTTATGTTAATTTTCATTATAATTTTAAAGTTGTTTTTCATGCTTGTTTTGATATAGGCTTTATTATTTCAGTTTGCTAAGGACAATAGATCTGGACATGACTGTCATTGGAAAGACAGCTTGTTCTACTCACAGATTCCAAGAGAAAGGGCACAATTGCTCCATGGGAGCCATGTGGAGAAGCACTGAGATTGGTCAGTGGGCAGTGGGAGCGAGGAGAACTATGTGGTTTTCACAGGTAGGAATGGGGATAGCAGGGGGAACGTTTTAGCATTGGCTAGTTTGAATAATTTCAACAGGTTCTAGAGCATAGGGGCTGTCACCAGTTGTCTGGTACCTGTCCCTGAGATGATTAGGGAGGAACAGTCCCTCCAGGGTCAACAAAGCCAAAGCATCAGAATATAAGAAATAAAAGACGTGATTAATACAATACAGTAGTGCATCACTTAACTATGGGAATAAACTTTGTAAAATACATCCTTAGGTGATTTTTGTCATTGTGCAAACATCATGAAGTGTACTTACACAAACCTAAATTGTGTAGCCTACTACACACCTAGGCTATATGGTAGAGCTCCTAGGATACAAACCTGTACAGCATGTTACTGTACTGAATACAGTAGGCAACTGTAACACAATGGAAAGTATTTGTGTATCTAAACACACAAACAATACTGTAAAAATATGGTATTAAAATCTTATGGGATCACCATGGTATATACGGTCCCTCATTGACTGAAACATCATTATACCATGCATGACTGTTTAATTTAGGATTAAAAAACATTAAAAGGAAATGTTGAGAATTTGGCTGATTCATGGGTCATCAACTTCTTTAGCATTAAATGCCTCCTGTAGGATTAAATAAGGTCCATGGGTGCCCACTGCTTATAAAATCAAGTCCAAACATATTATTCTGGCAGTTAAAGTCTTAATAACTTGCTCCCACCTTGTTCATTCTCAACTGCACCCATCCAATCCCTCTGTTTCAGTCCTAACATTAGAATATATAGTGTTAATTTTTACCTCCGTGCCTTTACGCATAGTCTTAGTCCTGGTTCCATTTTAAAATTTGAATATGGGTCCTCATTTCTCCTATGACAGTGAAACTTTTCACCAAATATTTCAGCTGACCCTATGTTGTACTTTTTTCCCCCTGTATTTGATTTATTTGCTCTTATTGAAAGCACAGGGTTTTCATCCTCCTTTGTATCTACAGAACCACAGTACTTGGAAAATCACACCAGAAGATTCTTAATAAATGCTTCCTTGTTGCACTGAGTTGTCTTGTGAGAGGAAAGAGAGTGTTAAACAACGAAAAATGGGGTGAAAGGTGTATTTATAATAGGAAATAAGTTGATTAAACATGCATGAAGCTATATTCAAATGACACACTCCTCAGACTCAACTCCTAAGAGCATATCTGAAAAAGAGATGCTTCATAAGCTCATTACTCAGGGAAAATATTTTGAGGAGAAACTAATTTTATCATTTTCTCCAGTGGGAAAGAAAAGAAGATGGAATCTCTTGTCAACACTCTTTATTATAGATTCATACAAAAAAGTTTTCTGTGAAACAAAGCTTGCAACTCATCATGACTGTTTACTGAAGAACCCCATGGGAAATCTCCTTATCATGCAAACATAAACTCTGATGTAATCAATTTGTATATGTGTTAAAGCTTTGAAAAATAGGTATATTATCATTCTTCAAATACTTTTAAGTCTTCTCTCCATCTTCTGTAAGTGATCTATACCTTTCCCATAATCCTAGTTAAATATGGTATGTGTGTGCATATATATATATATATACACACATACACACATATACAGTTTTCTACTTAGATTTTTTTGTTTTCTTTTCTTTTCTTTTTTTTTTTTTTTAAGATGAGGACTCACTGTTTCACTCAGGCTGGAGTGCTATGGCACAATCAGAGCTCGCTGCAGTCTCGAATTTGTGGGCTCAAGCAATTCTCCAGCTTCAGCATCCCAGGTAGCTAGGACTACAGGAGTAGGCAACCATGTCTGGCTAAGTTTTTTACTTTTTGTAGAGACAGGTTATGACTGTGTTGCCCTGCTTGGTCTCAAGCTCCTGGGTTCAAGCAATCCTCCTACCTTGGCCTCCTGAGTTGCTAGTCTTATGATTAATTATATTTGACTCATTGTTCCAACAATATTTTCTTGGACATCACATTCTCAAGATAGATGCGAGCCACTGTGCCCAGCTTAGATTTATTATAACGTAAGTACAAATATCCTTTATATCAGTATTTATTCCTTATAAGAAATTTACAGCTTACCATTTTAAAATATTCTTGTCAAGTTATTTCTCACTCTACTAAGTCATCTTTAAAATTCATTTTTAAAGTAAATTATAAAATCTTACATTAGTGAACATGTTATTTCAGAATTTTATATATTGATTTTTAAGAGGCATTAATAATACACAGCAACTATGAATTAAGTACATTTTTCTTTCAAAAATCCCATATTCTATATTTCACTACTCTCTCATTCTATTTCCCCTCATCCCTTTTTATTATATCTTTTTATAATATCATCAGACTCCTTTTCCAATTACATCTTATGCGATTAAGCCCTGCCCTGACAATCACTATCTAAACTCGTTTTGGTGCTTCACCTCATACATGTTGAGATTTATATTCAAAAACTCTCTTTCATTTCTTGTTAGTTTTTCCCAGTTGATAGCCTGTAAAAATTAATTATAACTGCTGCAGGAATTGGGAACCGAGCGCATCTCATCCCAGATTTCCCTCACTTGATCCGGGAACTGTTCCTTATCTGACCGCCAGGTACTTTAAATGAGACTGATTACTGGTTTGGGTTGAGACAAGAAGGGAGGCAGAGAGGTTTAGATGAGTACAAAGGCAGTGCTGTTTGGATCCCTTTGTTTACACAATCTCCCCATGTTAGTCCATTAATTCTACCGCTCTGGTCTTGTCATCCTGCATGGAAGCTTTTATTCTACTGTCACCTCAGGCAGATCCAACAAGTAGCACTGCCATTCTGCTCATTACTCAGAATTCAGTAAGTGACATTAGGCAATAAAGATCTTTACGTTTCAGCTTCCCCTCCATTCTTCCTCATTTTCGCTGCAGTCTGTTTTACTCCCTGGTCGTGGGGCAGCTCAGCCAGGAGGCGTTTGAACAGAACCGAACACCATGACTCAGCATCAGGAGACCTCTAAGATACATAGGTAGTTACTTCTCCTTCCTTTCTTCCCCTCCCTAAGGAAAAAGTCCATGTGTGAGTTTCCTCTTATTCCTAAACTAGATCAGCTTTCAAGATTGAAACCACATTCTGTCCTATAATGCCTTCTGTGTACAGCATCACCATGCAGTTGACAGGAAACCCAAGTAATTTAGTAACACTGTAGCAGAACTGAAATGCTAGAAAAGTAGTTTTCCTGTGCTCTTGCTATCATCATTGCTCTATATTTCTTTCTTTAAAAAACATATGATGCCTATTTGTCAACATATTCTACTGTCATATTATTGGTTCTTGATAGATGATTTAGCAAATATATTTTTAAAAACAGTATCAATAAACATACTTGAGGAAGTAGATATATACAATATACATAGTATATTGTGTATATTGTTTTATAAACTTCTATTATAGTATATATGTATGTGTATGTTTGTATGTATATATCCACTAATAATGTAAATTTACTATTGAAAAGTATCCTCAAAGAAATTTACTGTATCTAGAGTCTCTTACTGAATATTTGTTAATGCTATTTTCTCACCCTAAAGAGATGTCCAGGAATTCATATCATGCTGAACATTATTTGTATACTTGTTAGTTATTTGCCACACTAGTTAAGCAAGCAGCTTTCATTCATAAAGATTTCTGACAAATATAGTAATATAATACTACGTTTTTCAGTTTTGCAGTTTTTGTGAATTTTATTTGGCTCTTCAATATAGTGGGTTCTACAATTGTCCTAGTTTAATTTTTAAAACACCAAGAAAAAAAGAAAACTCATTTTTGAGTAAATTCCACAATATGCCATCTATCTGTACATTTTGGAGTAAGGCATTTTTGATAGGAGGAAAAACAAAACAAAACCACTACCGGTAGAAGTCAAAGAGTCATGTTTCTGACAGCAAGGTCTTCCTTCAAGGACATGCTAGTCCAAATTGTTTTAATTCCATCTTTCAATTTGTATGCAACCCAATATTGGAATTTGAGTACCTCTGTCCTCTCCTCTGCTTCTAGGAGGAGTGAACATTTTTGGTGGCTACCAGCATGTTTTACTAGAATTTGAAAATGCTGCTATTAAGGAAATAATCTGAGCCAACACGATGCCACAGCCCTGCTAAAACTTCCCCACAAGGAGGTAATTCTCACTTATCGATTCAGCTCACTCTCGGGCTGCCCTTCCTCAGTGTACCGTCTTTCACACATCTGAGCTCTGGTACATTCTTGAAAAGCTTTTGCACGAAAAATAAAATACCTTCCTATGGTCCAATACTGTCAAACATATAAAATGAAGTCACTTCTCATTAACATAACAATTGAGAGCCCTGACTATGGCATTGCAATACTGAGGTCTGAGTCAACCTTACTAATATGGCATCATCATCCTAACTCAGCACATTCTAGTTTACAATTACCTAACCTAGAAAAAAAATCTTGGACTTACCTTATATGTTGAGTTATCTGTCGTTCTGGGTATAATATCTATTGCAAATTGTCCATTTGATTCAATGTACTGACAGTTATACCACAATACGCCTCTCTCCTGCAGCAGAAAGCAAGTTAAAAGGACTTCATGCTGTGACCTCAGAGGCAGGCACAGCCGCTCCCATCCTTCAGCCAACCTTCTGGGTAGAGCAGGTTAGATGACAGCAAAGCTGGCTCTCTGCATAGCAATACTTTCAAATAAAGCATTCTGTGCTGTGAGCTGGGAGATTTACATCTTCCAAGTTCGGCTGGCCCCCGTCAATGCCGCTTCTATGCCTGAAAATATTAAGCATTTCACTGCAGTCACTTAACGCAAGAAACTATCTGAGGCGACTTCACAAACCCTGTCATTCTGTTCCGAGACTAAAGAATGAGCATCGCATGCATAATTCATGCATTAAAATCTTCAATGCACTTCCTGTAGCCGCTGTTCTATCCAGTAATGGGCTATTGATCACCTCACCGCTAAGACAATTGGAGCTCTGCGATTGGTTTATTTCCACAAATAAAATTACAACCTAAATCACAGGCAGAAGCCTCCAACCCTGCAGCATCCACTCGGGTAAAACATTCACACAGAGGAGATGACATTTGCATACTGCAGAATATTTAAACTGGACTCTCTCTTTGGCAGAAATGCTACAGCATCTGTTTTCTTTTATTCAAAAGAAATACTTCCTGCAGATTTAGGCTGAATGTCTTACATTATAAGTGAGATATACAGAGTTGTTTTTTTCCTATCATTTCTGGAACATCAATAAGGCTAAATGAAAATTAAGAAAATAAATAAAAAAGAGTCATATATGGCTATAAAATATAGGAGTTTTTACCTGGGCTCATTTGAATAATCTTTCTTAGACTTTAATTTAAAAATAAAAAAATTTTTTTTTTCATTTCCATAATGTGAAAGGGGTTCTCTTTTAAAAAAAAATCATCATAGCAGGTGCATGTTCATCAATATTAACTATTTTGGACCGTAAGCACCTTTAGTCTGGGTGTGTCAGTGGTTCTGAGAGCTCTTTCTTTTAGAATTTAAGCTTCTAAGCACACACCATTGTTTTCACTGACTGAAAAAATGCAGACTTTAAAACAAAATGTGCATTTAATTATGCTAATATTCATCAAGGGAAAACAGATAGCATTTTAAAACATCAAAATAGTAATTATAAAAACACTATAGCAGCAGATCTGTGTACAACAGCAAAGGCATATATCTACACAAGAAATGCTTTCCATTTCTCAAAGTCTGTTGGATGTGAAAACTGGTTGTCTTATTTTTCCATCAAAAGAGGACTAAACATGACGCTATTAAGGTCATTGAGATGTCTAAATTCATGTCTTCACAAAGCCTCTTTTTATACACACGCACACACACACACATACACACATGCACACAATTCATATTTCTATGTCATTGCACCTTACTATTTGTAAAACCAGAGAGAAATCTTCAAGTTCATGACTCAAGACTAAAGAATAACTGTTGGAGTATAACCAAAGTTTCTCATCTGACATTTATGCTCTAGGGAGCAATTCACCCTTGGAGAAGACATGATCAGGGTAACTTTCAGTCAATAAAAACATAATAGCTGATATCAGCCTTCAAGTTTAGCAGGGATGCTGATAACAATAAGAATGGAGTTCAGGAATATTCAGCAAAATATGTTTTCCTTCCAAGGGCATGTAAAGCATAGTCCCCGATAAACCACTAAGCATAATCCCTGCTAAACCACAGAGAAGACAATTGCATGTGACTGCTAAAGATTATGCTAAAATATTCTAAATGGAAGTCTGAGAAATTAATCATCCAATGACTTTGTCTATTATGTATTCCATGTTCCATAATATTCTGTTCTGCCCTTGGGTAACTTATATTCTTATATTTACAAATACTGCCACTAAGTGAATAAACTTAAAGTAAACCACATATTATACCTCATTTTATATTTATCTCTCCCATGAGTAATATTTTATTCTTTAAATAGAAGATTGAAATGCCTCAGACATTTTTAAAATTACAGGATTTTCATTAGTTTAATCATCTATGGAAGCAATTTCATATGAAGAAAGTATCTCATTTAAAAATAGTAGAAATTTGAAAATTTTGAAATTCATTGGGTACAAGGATATAGAATACCATCATTTAGGAAATCTAAATTACTGACATAGCCTACAATAATCACAAAGGTAAACATTCAAAATTTAAGCTCCTTGAAATTACAGGATTCAACAATGTATAGCCAGCTGGCTAAGAAGAGCATTAGCTGAGTCTATATCTCTTTCTATAGTGAGTGGGACAAAAGCCAGTATCTTTTCTCACGTACAAATACCCATGATCCAAATCTAAAATGAAGACTGCAACTTTGCACCTGCTTGGCAGATTTTCACGATTCAATTGTCTGAGGATGGAGACAGAGATGAGAAACAAGCACACATCATCATCATCATCATCATCATCATCATCATCACCATCATCCTAGAATAGATCAAGATTAGGAGCCACTAAAAGAAGGGAAAGATATACATGAGAAAAACCATGGAGATAGTAAATCCCAAAGAAATCAAGGAAAAGAGGCGGCAAGTCAAACCTTGAATGGAAATCATAGGGGAAAGCAGATAATTGTACTCCCAGATAAAACAAAGCCCAAGGCTGTAATAAAGAGCCAATTTTCATTTTTCAGAAGTCTGGCTCTGCTGGAAAAAAAAACAAAACACTTAACTGATTTTTTCAAATGGATGGAAAACAGAGATGTCCACTTTAGATAAATGTGATGTCTTTGCAGATCAAGAGGCTTTCCAATACTTTGAATTTATAGTGCATGTGAAATAGGGAGTGAATTCTGTAATGGGAATAGGGGCAATAAAATGAATCAAAATTTGGAAATAAATCAAAATATATTTACTCTGTTAAATCTGTGATATCTGTGAAGATGTATAATTAGCCTGCCTGACTACTGTCACTTGGAAAAATATGCAATCTCTCTCCATTATATAAAATAATGCCATTAAAAGTTAGGAAAAGAATTTAGCCTACTAAAGTTTCTACATTCCTGAGCTCAAGGGGTAAGCACTGTGGAAAAAGACTGCATTTGTTCTCTGAGATTTATGCCATTCTTTCTACTTTTCTCTTTGTGTCCTACCAATACCATAGCCATTCTGTAATCATAACCCATTATTATAATTAAAAAAACATTTATTGTGTACCTTCTACTTGCAAGGAATTGCACTAGATGCTAGGAAAAGAAATATCTGCAGGTCAGTGGCTGCCTCCAAGATGTTCATACTTTAGTGAGGAAAGCAGGTAAACACATTAATGCAGTGATGAATATAGTTACTATGATACACACTGAGATATGAAAATGAGATAATTACCAAAGCACATAGAACTGTGTCTGTATGTTAAGTAACTGCTAGGTAAATGTTGATTCTTCTTATTTTTTTCTACTATATGAGGCATAGCATCAGAAGAAATATGGCATTACCATCTACCCATAGGGACATTAGAAAATGATTCGTTGAAGAGGGTGATATTTAAAGACATCAGGTGTTATAATGGAAATATCATGGGCTTTAATGCTTAACAAATTTGATATTAAATTCAGGCTTTGCTGAATTAAGTTTCTGACCTTGGTCACACCATACATACTCCATCAGCATCAGTTTTACCATATAGAAATCAAGTCAAATATCTATCTCTAGGTTTTTGTGAAAACTAAATAAATCACTTAGAGCACATTTGAAAAATTAAAAAATTTTCAAAAATACAGTTTTTATAGTCAGCCAATGAGAGTTTAAATACTGCCTCAATTTCCTCATTTCTAAAATGGGGATTTTATCAACCTCATAGAGTTATTAGGACATTTAAATATTGCAATATCTTTCTATCACTTAACACAATTCCTGACACAGTAAGGACTTTAGAAACATTAATTCATTTCCTCCCACAGCTTAGTCTTGGAAGAAAAGGCTCGAAGGCAAAAGTATTTCCGGTAAAGAGAACACTTTCCTTTGCTGGGAGGCAAGACACCACATAATGTACCTGAGAAACTCAAGTGTTTATATGATGAGGACTTTGAATACAATGGACAGTTTATTAGGTGACAAGTCAAAGTTACGTACAATTTGGAAATTTGGCTTTTAAAAAATTATGCTATCTCGATTATATAGGATATTTCTAACACTATTAACATGTTTGATGCTATTCTGTAGAGAAAGAAATATTTAAAGAGTTCACCAAGAAAGTAATATGACTAGATTTTGTGGAGGATTGATAGGCTGGATGCAGTAACCAGAGGCAAGGGATACGTTTAATAGAATACCATTGGTTGACCCCCAGAAGTGATGAGGGCCTAAACAAGGCAGTTATAGGTATATGGTGATGAGAAAAATACTCTAGAGGTATTTAAACATTAAAGTCAGTAGTACTAAGCAGTAGTATGACATTGGGAAGGATCACAGAAGATTTTGAGTTGCGACTTGGGTAATTCAAAGTCTTCCTCTCTACACTCCTACTAAAAAACCAAAAACCAAAACAAAACAAAAACCTACTGGTGTTTTGAGAATATGATGAGATATTGAGAAAATAATATTAGACATAACAAAATAGGGGTAAACCAGGAAGCAAGAAAAAGAGTTGGTAGAGAGTTGGACACATAAATTTTCCAACACACAATTGGGTAATGAGGTGGTAACTCACTAAATAGCTTTAGGAGTCACCAGGACTGCTTAAGCAATGAAAGTTGATGAAATAACTCAAGGCTGAAAGCATACAGTAAAAAGAAAGTGGAGGATGAAGCCCTGGCATGTAGATAAGTAAATGTATATAATACCCTTCTTTTAATATCTTGACATATTAATAAATTAACAACAAAAAGGAAAACTGTTAGTAATCATTGTCTACTATAAGGCTGGAACAATGCTTATACTTTACTAAACTGATTTAATTTCATCACAAAGCCCTTATCAGTTGAGTAGCATGTATTTCCATTTTATCAATGAGAAGTCATGCTTTTAAGAAAAATTAAGTAATTTGGTCAAGTCACATGACCAGTGAACAGGTGAGCTGGAAGTTACATCCATCATTTGAGTTCATAGCTCAGGCCCTCCTACCATATCAAGCTGCTGAACCACCTCCCAGAACTACAGTCATAAAGAAATGTTTTCTTCTCATTTCTTTGCCTTCTTATGTTCAAGAAGACAAATGGTTAATTTGTCATTAAGCTCAAAGTTTCCATCCAGGTTCCAACCAAAGAAGACTTCATTAAGACAAATTATAATTAAACTGCAAAAAATAAAAGACAAGAAGAGAATCTTGAAAGTAGACAAGAAAAGAGGTCCCTCACATATAAGGCAATACTATTAAGGCTATTGACAGATTTCTCAGCAGAAAATTTGCAGATTAGGAGACAATGGGATTTTCAAAGTGCTTAAAAAAAAAACAAAACCTGTCAACCAAGAATACAATACACAACAAAGCTATCTTTCAGAAATGAAGGAGATATAAATACTTTCCTAAACAAACTAAAGCTGAGAGAGTTCATTCCCACTAGACCTGTTCTCCAGGAAATGCTAAAGCAAGTTCTTGAAGATGAAATGACAGGATGTTATAATTAGTACTGTTTTTATATGAAAGCATAAAACTCACTGATAAACTAAGTACAGTGTGAAATTAGGAATACTATTACACTGTAATGGTGGTACGTAAATCCCATTCTAGCATAAAGGTTAAAAAACTATTAAAAATATAGCTACAATAATTTTAATGGATATACAATGTGAAAAAATATAAACTGTAACATAAAAAACATAAAATGTAGGAGAGTAGTAAAAATGTAGAGGTTTTGTAATCAAAATTAAGTAATTATCTATTCAAAATAGACCGTCGTAACCATAAGACATTATATGTAAGCCTCATGGTAACCACAAAGTAAAAAACTCTAATAGATACACAAAAGGTAAAGAGAAAGCAATCACAGCATATCACTACAGAAAATTATAAAGTCAAAAATAAAAAGACAAAGAAAGAAAAAATCTTTAAAATAACCAGAATCAATTAACAAAATGGGAGTATTAAATTCTTACCTATCAAAAATTATCTAGAATGTAAATGGATTAAATTCTATGAACAAAAGATATAGAGTGGCTGAATGAGTCACAAAAACAAGACCCAAATACATGCTGCATACAAGAGATTCACTTGAGCTTTAAGGACCAATACAGACTGAAAATGAAAGGATGGAAAAATACATTCCATGCAAATGGAAACCAAAATAGAGCAGGAGTAAATATACCTATATTAGACAAAATAGACTTTATGTAAAAAACTATCACAAGAGACAAAGAGGTCATTATATAATGATAAAGGGGTCAATTCATCAAGTAATATAACAATTATAAATATATATGTACCCAACATTGTAGAACCTAAATATATAAATCAAGTGTTAACAGAACTGCAGGGAGAAATAGACAGAAATACAAGGGCTTTAATACCCCACTTTCAACAGTGAATAAACCATCCAGACAGAAAATCAATAAGGAAACAGCAGACCTGAATAACATTTTATACCAAATAAACCCAATAGACATATACCAAACATTCCATCCAATAGCAGCAGAATGCATATTCTTCTCAAGTGCACACAGTACATTCTCTAGGATGGATCATATGTTGGGCCAAAAAATAAATCTTAACAAAATTAAGATTAAAATTTTTGGATGAAATCTAGAAATCAATAATAATAAGAAAACTGGGAAAAGTCACAAATATGTGGAAATAAAACCAAATCCTCCTGAACAACCAATGAGTCAAAGAATAAGTCAAAGGATAAATTAAAAAATATTTTGAGGCAAATACAAATGAAAACATAACATAGCAAAAGTTATGGGAGGCAGTAAAAGTGGCTCTACAAAGACAGCTTTTAGTGATAAATGCCTACATTAAAAAAAAAAAACAAAAATCTCAAACAAACAACTTAAAATTACATTTCAAGTTAGTAAAAAACAAGAATAAACTAAGCCTGAAGTTAGTAGAGGAAAAGAAATAATAGAAATCTGAGCAAAAATAAATGAAATAGAAACTAGAAAAACAATAGAAATGATCGATTAAGCTACAAGTTGGTTTTTTGAAAACATAAACAAAATTGACAAAACTTTAATGAGACTAAGAAAAAAGAGAGAAGGCTAAAATAAAAACAGAAATGAAAAACACATTGCAACTGATATCACAGAAATACTAAGGATCATGAGAGACTACTTTGAATAATTTCACTGCAACAAATTGTGTAACAGAGGAGATGGATAAATTACTAGACACATATATCCTATCAAAGCTGAATTATGAAGAAATAGAAAATCTAGATAGACCAATAATGAGTAAGGAGATCAAATCAGTAATCAAAAGTCTCCTATCAAAGAAAAATCCAGAAACTGATGACTTTACTGGTAAATTCTGCCAAGCATTTAAAAAGGAATTAATGCCAGTCCTTCTCAAACACTTTCAAAAAATTGATAAGGAGTGAACACTCCCAAACTCGTTTTATGAGGTCAGGTTTACCCTCATATAAAAGCCAGATAATTGCATTATAAGAAAAGAAAATTACAGGTCAATACTACTCATGAACATATTAATAGATGCAAAAATCCTCACATCTCTGTTTTCCCAAGTGCCCATCAATACATGAGTGGATTAATAAAATGTGTTCTATGTATACCATGGAGCTCTATTCAGCCATTAAAAAAATGGTGAACTTAAACCTTTTGTAATAACCTGGATGGAACTGGAGACCATTCTTCTAAGTATCGTAAGCATGAAAAAAACAAACTCCACATGTACTCACTATTAAATTGGAACTAATAAATCAACACTAATGTACACATATGGAAGTAAGACTCAATGGAAACCAAGCAGGTGGGGGGTGGAAAGAAAGGATGGGTTGATTCACACCTACTTGGTACAATGAATACTGGCTGGGTGACGGGCACATTTATAACTTTGACCCAAACTGTACAAAAGCAATTCATGTAACCAAAATGTTTGTGTCCCCACAATATACTGAAATATAAATAAATAAATAAATAAATAATAAAAAGGAATTTTGTGTTGTCCGTTTAAAATACCAATAAAGGTCAAAACTCTAAATACTGGCATTTAATGACATGTCTGTATATTTTCTTCTTTTATGACACATAATGTCCAGATCTTAAATACCATGAAATTCTCATGATGTCATTGACTATGATGATTTTATGGGATACCAAATAAAAAGTAAATTGAGCAAAATTTATACCCTTAAGTGAAGGTAAACATGACGGAATAATTTTTGAGGCTAGCTTCTGCTTGGTATCAAAGCTAGATACCAAAGCCAGATAACGATACTACACAAAAGAAAATTAAAGGCCAATATTCTGATGAACATAGATGCAGAATTCCTCAATGAAATACTACCAAACTGAATTTAACAACAAATTAAAAGTATCACATACTATGATAAGTGGTATTTATCCCTGGGATGGCAGGATGTTTCAACATATGCAAATCATAAATATGATACACCATATTAACACAAGGAAGAACAAAAATCATTTGATCATCTCAATAAATACAAGAAAAGCATGTGTCAAAGTTCAACATCTATTCATGATTAAAACTTTCAAAAAATAGATATAGAAGAAACTTATGCCAATGCAAGAAAGGTCATATATAAAAATCCCATAGCTAACATCATAATCAATGGGGAAAAGCTGAAAACTTTCCCTCTAAGATCCAGTACAAGACAAGAATGTTCACTCTTACCACTCCTTTTCAACACGGTACTTGAAGTCCTAGTCAGAGCAATTAGACAAGAAAAAGAAATAAAAAGTATCCAAATTTAAAAGGAAGTAGTAAAACTGTTTCTTTTTGCAAACGATATGATATTATAGACAACTTTAAAGATTCCACCAAAAAATTCTTAGAACTAATAAATGAATTCAGTAAAATGACACAATAGAAAATCAACATACAAAATCAGGTATGTTTCTATACACTAACAATGAGCTACCCAAAAAAGAAAGTAGAAAAATAGTACCATTTACAATAGCATTAAAAATAGTAAAATATCTAGGAATAAATTTAACCAAGAGGTGAATGATCTGTACACTGCAAACTATGACATTTATGAAAGACATAAAAGAAGACACAAATAAATGGAAAGCTGTCTGTTAAGATCTACGGGAAATAACTTGCCATTTCACTTCTGTCAGTATGCTTAAGCTTAAAATAAAGGAGGAGGGGGGAAGGTACATTTCACACAGCTGCAAGTGTCAACAAGATAAAGTAACAGTTAGCCCAGAGGGCCACTGAAATGCCCAGGGGTGCCTCATGTACCCAGATAACAGGGAGTAAAACGTACTCTGGCTTAAGACAGGATGTTAAATGTATTTTTGACTAAGATTAATAATAATTAATGCTGATCTAAGCTTCTGTAACCCTGCTTGTGCAAATAGATGACTTTACAGGATGTGGTTTTTGTCTTTAAAAGAGTCCCTCTCTCCTGGCTCAGGGCTGTTCTCTGTGCTGCTGCCTCTTAGTGGTGTCAGATAGTCACTGGCCAGCTAATAAAGACTCGCAGTTTGGCTCAGTTTCGGTCTTAGGTGGTCTTTTCTCGCACTCCGGACCATAACACTGTCTCCTGTTCATGGATCAGAAGGATCAATACTGTCAAAATGTCCACACTTCCCAAAACAACCTACATACAGTTTCAATGCAATTTCTGTAAACATTCCAACAGCATTTTCCCCCCAAATGGAAAAAAATTCTAAAGTTTTTATAGAGTGACAAAAGACCCCAAGCAGTTCAAACAATCTTGAGCAAGAAGAACAAAGTCAAAGATATCACACTTTCTAATTTCAAGTTATATTGTTAAGCTTTAGTAATCAAAACAATCAATTATAATATTAATAGTATAGAAACAGACACATAGCTAAATGGAACAGAATAATCCAAGAAATAAACCCACACATATACAGCCAACTAATTTCAATAAAGGTGCCAACAATACATGATGAGGAAAGAATAATCTCTACAATAAACAGTGTTAGGAAATTGGATTTCCATATGCAAAAAAAAAAAATGAAATGGGATTCTTCTCTTAAACCATACACAAAAATCTATTCGAAATGGATTAAAAATTTAAAGATAAGAGCTGAAACCATAAAACTCCTAGAAGAAAACATAGGGAAAAGCTCCATGAGATTGGTCTTGGCAATGATTTTTTGGATGCAATACTAAAAGCACAGACAACAAAATCAAAAATAAATAAGTGGGACTATATCAAACTAAAAAGTGTCTGCACAGCAAAGGAAACAATTAACAAAATGGAAAGGCAACCCACAGAACCCACAGAATAAGAGGACATATTTGCAAACCACATATCCAATAAGCAGTTAATAACCAAAATATATAAGGAACTCAACAGTAAAAAAGCACAAATAACTCAATTAAAAAATGCACAAGTGACCTGAATAGACATGAAAAATGTCTAAACAAGACATGCAAATGAACAACAGGTATATGAAAATGTACTCAACATCACTAATCATCAGGCAAATGTAAATCAAAACCATGGTGAGGTATCACTTTACATCTTTTGGATGGCTACCATCGAAAAGTCAAAAAATAACAAATGTTGACAAGGGTGCTGATGGAACATTACACATTTTTGGTAGGAATGTAAATTGTTACAGCCTATGGAATACATAATAGAGGTTCCTCAAAAAAAATTAAAAATAGAATTACCATATGATCTAGCAATCCCACTTCTGGGTATACATCCAAAAGAAATAAAAGCCCTGTCTTGAAGATATATCTGCACTCCCATGTTCACTGCAGCATTATTCACAATAGCCATGTGATGAACAGAACCTAAGTGTCCACTGATGAATGAGTGGATGAAGAAATTTGGTGTATATGCAATGAAATATTATTAAACCTTTAAAAAGAAGGAAATTCTGCCATTTGCAACAAGGATGAACTTGGAGAACATCATGCTAACTGAAACGTCAGACACAGAAAGGCAAATTCTACATAGGCTCACTTGTACATAAAAATAAAAATGTCAAACTCATAGAAACAGAGTAGAAGATTAGGTAGCAGAGCGTGGGGGAAAGGGGAAGATGTTGGTCAAAGGTACATATTTGCAGATATAAGATGAGTAAGTTCTGAAGACCAAATGTACAGCGTGGTGACTATAGTTAATAATACTGTATTGTATGCTTGAAATCCTCTAAGATGGTAGATTTTAAATATTCTCAACACAAAAAGCAAAAAAGTTAATGATATGAGGTCATGCATATGTTAATTAGCTTGATTGTGAAAACCATTTAACAATGTATACAAACATCAAAACATCACCTTGTGATCCTTGTACACTTCATATATCTTAAGCATATACAATTTTTGTCAATTACACACCAATAAAGCTGAAAAATAAATTTAAAAGATGATTTATCGTACACATGTATGAATGAATAAATGCCAACAACAAAATAGATGATACATTTACTACAATATTTGATTAACACATTAAAAACACAGGCTTCCTTTATGGGCTTTCAGCCTTATTATCATTAAAAAGTTACTTTAAAACTTCTGAATAGATGTATTTAAAAAAAATAACCACGTCATTATTATAGCACACAAGTATATATATTGTATAAACACATGTGAATGTACATATGCACACAAACATTTTGAAGCTTTTATTGAAGTATAAGATACTTCACATTAGTGTACATATTAGGTTTTGTTTTTATAAGTTTTCTTTTTTTTGAGACATTCTTACTCTGTCGCCCTGGGTAGAGTGCAGTGGTGTCATCATATTAATAGCTCACTGCAACCTCAAACTCCTGGGCTCAAGTGATCTTCCTGCCTCAGCCTCCCAAGTAGCTGGGACTACAGGCGCATACCAATATGCCCAGCAATTTTTTTTCTATTTTTAGTAGAGATGGGATCTCACTCTAGTTCAGGCTGGTCTCCTGAACAAGAACTCCTGAGTTCAAGCAATCTTCCCACTTCAGCCTCTCAGAGTGCTAGGATTACAGGTGTGAGCCACCGCATTCGTTCCATTTATATAATGTACAGTAATCCATCTTCTACCATCAACTATCCTGACTGCTAACAACACAGATAAGTTTCAACTGAGTTTTTA
This sequence comes from Avahi laniger, assembly GCA_963575035.1. Taxonomy (NCBI): domain Eukaryota; kingdom Metazoa; phylum Chordata; class Mammalia; order Primates; family Indriidae; genus Avahi; species Avahi laniger. The sequence goes on from CAUYSK010062634.1 coordinate 28,852, forward strand.
AAATAGTATCATTTAAAACCAGTCTGTAGAGCTGTAAATTTGGACTAATGTTTTATATTCACACTCTTCCCATTCTTATTTGTCTATAGGTTCAAGGTATAAAATGTAACTATTATAACATACTTTCATTTAATAAGGAAATTTTGTATAAGTCTCTTGATATGTATACTTTGGAACACATTTTATCTCCTGTCAAAAACTAAGTCTCAAAGCAGGATATGAATGTACCAGTAAATGTTTTTGTAAAATATTGGTTTATGCGGAGTTATTGTATACAGCACTAAATCAATTTTGCTTCTTCATAAGGAGTTTTATCTTGAAACTAGAGACTGTAATTTCCTGGAAAAGATGTCATCATAGACATTTGCCCTGTGAAATTAAAGAGGTAGTCACAAAAACATTTGGAAAACACAACTAACATTTTAGTTCTGGGGAGCAGGTATAGGGATCTTTCTGACCAATGTGATACTCTAATAAAATGCACAAGAATTTCAATTAAAAATAAATAATTAATTTAAAGTAGAGAATAAAACTCCTAATTTGTGAGGATAACATATGATCTAGACTGCCTTCTTGGTGCAAAACTTTTAGATGCAAAATTCTTGGCTAGAGAGACCACTATATCACCTAGCAATAATTATGTTTGAAAAATAAACTAAATTCGAGGCACAAAAGAAAACAAATTTAGGGAATGGAGGCAAAAGAAAAACTGGCTTGGTTCATGCAGATGTGAATGCAAAGAATAACACGTAGCTTTTTTTTGTTTGGCTAACATTGACTTGAGCCCACCCTTTCACAAATATCCACTGATGTGGGCTACGAGTCAAAACCCAGTCTGGTGCTGGGAATTTAATGGCCCTTGTCCTCAAAGGCTGAGAATCAGTGGTCTATTACTACCAGTTAATAACAGCTTGCAAGAGCATATTTTAATTTTCAGGAATTTTGTAAGCTGATTATTAAACACAGCCATTATCAATAATTAAATGATATAAACTTACCATTAAATTATATATTTAAAATGATAAACTTTCAAAATACATTATTTCTATTATTTTAATATTATCAATGCTTTAGTGATTATTTACAACTATTTTATCTGTATGGTGGAAATACTTTATAATAATGTGCTACTGGGCACCTCTTCTCACCTGCATGTTCAGTGATAATCATGTTGGTAACTTGAAATCAACCGTGATGGAAATATTTAAATGACCAAAATCAGAAAATGCTACAATAAAGGTTTTTTTCTTTTTCCTGGAGAGCCAGTTGTTCAACATTTATCAGCACATCTCAGCTCACAATTCAATGACTGGAGAGTTTTAAAAATAATTAACCCTAACTAACTCCAACAATAGTATTTCCAATCTGATTTTAACAGAATTAACTCAAAATTTTAACTAATATGACCAATGCGGACAGGCAAAAGTTGAGTTGTGGTAACCTATCCTTGGTCAACTGAACGATGAACCTAAAGGAAAGCCCATAACATTTATCCCCAAAAATCTGCACTTTTTCCTTGTTGAGAGTGGAGGGGGCGGAAATCAGGAGACTTTCAAAGAGGGTCATTCTATCCAAGTGAACAGAGAGTTTAGAAAATCCTTGAAGTTAAAATTTCTTCATCAAAATCATAGCAAAATATTAAATTAAAATTAGCTATAAATATGCTTTAAACCATCTGATTGTGCTTCTTCCTTCCATAATACTAGTAAAAGATAAAGGAAAATGCTAAATGCAATTATATTTAAAATTAGCCCCAAATGTGCATTTTTCCTATGATTGAATAGGTTAATAAGGTAGCCACCTGAAAATGCATAAAAATCATTTTAGCAGTACAACGGTTTAATAGACTTAAGACAGAGAGTAAATATCGTAGATTCCACTTAAAGAAACATAGAAACAGAGAATGATATTTAGGTTCCAATAGTATCAAAGAAGGATCTTGTGAAGTCCACTCCTAGCCAGTGTCAATATTAACTAGGATCTCTAAGTTCCTCCAAACTTGGAGCACTTGCAGGACTACTTTAGATTCCTTGAAAGAGACAGGCTTTGGCCTTTGGTACAGTAGGAAGCTTGAGCTTAAAAAGAAGGCGGCACTCGCTTTTGGACAGGGCTAAAACCATTTTTAGCCCTCTTTAAGCTAGCTCTTTGGCAATGTTCACCGTCTGGTTTCTGCTGGAGAGAAGTCTGTGGTCAATACTGTCCAGATTAGAGGACTGTTGCCCCAGCAGGGATAGGAATAGAAGGAGGAAGGGTATAAGAATCATTGAAGGAGCCTTTTCAAAATATGACATGGCCGCCTTCTTTTCTTGTAAGTATATGTCAGAAGTAGAGGGTGAAGCAGAAAGGAATAAAGAGCTATGAGAAGCTATGATCCCCTGGTATTTTATACCTCTTACCCTCAGCCCAAGGCAAGTACCCATTCTTCAGAGTCTTCTCCAAGTATAGAATAAATAATTATTTTGTATCAACAGTCACTATTCTACACCTTTCCTGTGCTTGATATGGTGTAGGTGCTCTACATCCATGTGACTGATACTCAAAAAAGTCCTATGACTTCCATCTTCATTTATGATATATTAATAGAAAGCTGTAAAGAATGTTACTCCTACCATAACTATGAAAAAAACTGGATAAACTACAAAATTATAATTTTATTAAATTTGTCAGAGAGCTGAGGTTGCAAGGCAACCCCATGTAACCTGAAAGTCAAAAAGGGATAGGCTCCTCCAAGAAGAACCAGGGCACACAAATCGTCTGCCCTGCGGTGGAATACAAAGAGGTGCCGCGCTAGGTGCAATGCATGAAGTTGAGAAGTAATCAGCTCAAATTCTGAAGAACTGCGGAGATCATATGGCCGAACATATGAGTCTGAAATAGCCAGGGATGTCTGCAACCTCCACAGATACCCTCTGGGTGCTCATAAATAACATGGGAATTAGGGAAGGAGCCAAAAGAACCTTCACTGATGGTACAGCTGGGCAGGAGGTGATTGAGAGCTGTCGAGGGATAGGCATAAAACACCATGCTCTTCCCTGGACACTGCTGTCTTAGAAAATAAACACTTTGTGACATTGGTAGGGGTGGGTAGGGTAAAGTCTCTCACCACAGAACACAGGGACAAAATACAGATGTGGGAAGGGTAGAAACAACACAAAGAAAACCACTCTGTAACCTGGCACAGGTCCTGGGCCTGAGCTTCTATTGCAATACCAAATACCTAACAGACGTCTCTCATCGTGAAGGAGGAGCAGGACGTTCTCTCCTAAGACCAGTTTCACACAGAAGGCAGTCTGGCTGTCACGGAGGGCAGGGGAAAGAATGCTCTGAAAGCCCCATTCATGAAGATCCCCAAGACTGAGGCTAGAGCAGGATAGACAGCCTCAGCCTACCCCCTATCATGCCCACACTCCAGCACAATCCCAGCACTGAGTACCTAGCAATAGCACTCTACCTCTGGGGTGCTGGGAAGAGCGTGAAGAGAGATATCCTCTGTGGGAAAGACATACAGAGTCAGCTGAGAACTGGGAGTAGATACAATATTAGTTTTTTCTTTTTTTTTTTTTTTGAGACAGAGTCTTAAACTCTTCCCTGGGCTAGAGTGCAGTGGTGTCAGTCTAGCTCACAGCAACCTCAAACTCCTGGGTTCAAGCGATCCTTCTGCCTCAACCTCCCAAGTAGCTGGGACTACAGGTACATGCCACCACACCCAGCTAATTTTTCTATTTTTAGTAGAGATGGGGTCTCGCTCTTGCTCAGGCTGATCTCAGACTCCTGACCTCAAGCGATCCTCCTGCCTTGGCCTCCCACAGTGCTAGGATTACAGGCGTGCGCCACCATGCCCAGCCCACAATATTAGTTTAAAAAGGAAACAAACAAACTACAGCACCCCAGCCTTCTCCCTAAGCATTAGGCCAACACTAAAGAAATTCGAAGCCTGCGTCCCATTGAAGATAATCAGAGTAACAACAAAACTAAAAACTCAGATCCACTTCCCCACACCAATATCCTGATAGAAGGGACATGCTCATTTTCAGGCATATAGTTTACCTCAGTGTCTATTTTTCTATACACAATGTTTAGCATTTGAATTTATGAGATACACACACACACACACACACACACACACTCAAAGCAACCTATTTTCAAGAACAAAGCAATCAACTAAATCAAACTCAGAGATGGCCCTGACATTAAAACTATCAGATAGGGAGTTTAAAATACCAGTGATTAACTTACTAAAGGATATAGAGGGAAGAGTGAGAAACATCCATGAACACATGGAGTATTTAAGCAGCGAGATGGAAACTTTAACACATTGAGTGTCACACTAGGAAAAAAATGTTTTCCCTGCGGCCACAGTGTTTTATTAAAACAATCCTTTCTAATTTGTTACTCTTTATTGTTTTCTGTGCATGAGTTATATGCAATGTACATTTTTAGAATTAAATTGTCAATATTAATTGTAACAAAAAGAACATCTACAAGTAAATTTTCACGAACCAACTGCAATGTTTTGCTTCACGAGGCCCCAGGCTCAAAACTAACCTGAGTTATATACAAGTCACATGGCAGTCAATATGTTAAGTAAATGTCAAATGAAAATACTATAAATTTTTATATGGTGATAGAAATTGATAGTTTCTCTGATGGACTGATCAATACACTTGACACAGCTGAGGAAATATTCAGTGAACTTGAAGATAGTGTAAAAGAAATCACTCAAATTGACACAAAGGAAAAATGGTGGTGGGAGTGCGGTGGAAACACAGCATAGAACATCCAAAAACTCTGGAATAATGTCAAATGATAAATAGCAGTCATATAAAAAGTCCAGAAGAAAAAAGGGAGAATGGAGTAGAAGAAATATTTGAAGTAATAGTGGTTGAAAAATGTTCCAAAATAATAAAAGAAATCTAAGCATACATCCAAGAAGCTCAGAGAACCTCAAATAGTATAAATACCCAAGCAAACACTACACATAGATACATCATAATCATACCGATAAAAACAAAAATAAGAAAAATATATTAAAGGCACTGAGAAGATAGAAAAACACACTGCGCACCAAGAAACAAACATAAGAAATTTCACAGACTTATTATCAGAAACTATGTAAATCTGAAGACACTGGACTAGCATCTTTAAAGAAGCAAAAAACAATAACAATAACAAAACAGCCTGTCAATCTATAATTCTATACCTAGTGAAATATCTTTCAAAAATGAAGGCAAAACAAAGAAATTTTCGTATAAACAAAGACTGAGAGATTTCATACTCAGTTTACCTGAATTACAGGAAATATTAAAAGCATTTCTTAAGACTGAAGGACTGTGATATCAGAGAGAAACTTAGTCTACACTACGAAATGAAGATTTCTGGAAATAGCAAAAGTAAAGAGTCCATTGTGCTCTAGTTATCCTGAGTTAAAATTCCTGAGCCCCTCTACTTTGAATCCTTTAAAATTTTCCTTTCCTACCTAAGCCTTGCTCTCTTGATACTTCTTAAGTTTTACCCTCCTCTCCATACATCAGGAGATTCCCATCCTGTTATTAATGAGACAATGTGAATATAATCTCACCAGCTAATACAGGGTCCCTCATTCTTTGCTCTGATACCAGTGCAATTTAATATTCCAGTGGAATAAATAACTGGTTTCACACTTTAATTTCAAACACATAATCTCGCGTTTTTTTAAAAAGAACAATTTTGCAAAGTATTAATAACAATATTCCATGAAATAAAATATTATGAAATTATTAAAGACAATGACCAGCATTCTTACAGTAGCAAATGGCTTGTGAGCTATTTATGCACACATATATTTGTGTTGAATTTCATTAACATTTATTTAACATGTATTTACACCTTCCCTACTTCAACATTATTATTATTATATTCAAGAGAATAGAAGGAAATTTCAAAGCCCACAACCTAATTTCTGCCTTTATCCAACCCAACTTTTGCTTTAAGTAATTTCTATAACACAATCTAAATGTGTAAATCACTTGGAATAATTTGATTTGTTTAATGGGGATCCCATTACCATGTTCAGCAGTCTCTAAACAATTAGCAGCAGTAGCCAAAGCTAGGGACTGGATAAGTAGAATAGCACACTTAACCATATCTTCTTTACCTCCACGTCAGAGTAAAACTTGGTAGGTAACTGCAGGTGAATGAAAGCTTGATGTCAGATGATAAAATCAACTCATCCACTTTATTTCCCCTCAAAGATATGTGGTCCTGAAGATGTCTCCCCTCTCTTCTCTCTCCCTTTTCCTCTTCTCCCTTGCCCTTCTGTCTCCTTCTCATCATTTCTCTCCTCTTCCCTCTGCTCCTCTTCTCATTTCATGTTCTTTCCCTAGATATTCTCATCTACTCAGATAACTTGAAAGATCATGTATAATAAATTCAAACTTATATCTCCAGCCAAAATGTCTTTTCTGAGCTCCAGATTCACCAGCCAAATTATATACAAGGGTTCTTCAAAAGTTTTATGGAAAATATGTATTATGGTAAAACTATGCATGGGTTTCAGGGTTTTTTTTTTTTTTTGCACCAAAATAAACTTGGACTAACTTGTTATAACATGTCTAACAGGATCCAGTTTGAGGTGCTAAGAAAGAGAAGGCATCAGTTTGAAAAGAGCCCCTATCAGAACAACATGAATTCTGCTAAATTTGAAACAGGAACAAATATTGAATTTATGGGGATCACGATCCTCAAGTTTTCTTCAAAGAATTGTAACAGCAGATGAAACATGGCTTTACCAGTATGATCCTGAAGACAAAGCACAGTCAAAGCAATGGCTACCAAGAGATGGAAGCGGTCCAGTCAACGCAAAAGTGGATCAGTCAAGGGCAAAGATCATGGCAACAGTTTTTTGGGGATGCTCAGTTGAATTTATGGAGAGCCAACAAACAACAGATAATGACTGCTTATGTTGAGAGATTTTTGAGAAAGTCATTCAGAGATTTTGCAAAAGAACACCCAGGAAAACTTCATCAGAGTCCTTACCTGTCATGTCAATGCTCCTGCTTATTCCTCTCATCGAAAAAGGGCAATTTTTGAGATTCAATGGTAAATTATTAGGCATCCACCTTACAGCCCTGATTTGGCTCCTTCTGACTACTTTTTGTTTCCTAATCTTAAAAATTCTATAAAAGGTACCTATTTCTCTTCAGTTAATAGTGAAAAAAAAAATACTGCATTGACATGGTTAAATTGCCAGCACTCTCAGATTTTTAGGAATGGACTAAATGGCTGGTATCATCACTTACAAAAATGTCTTAAACTTGATGGAGCCTATGATGAGAAATAAAGTTTGTATTTTTTATTTTTATATTTTAATCATATTTTACATGAACATATTGAAGTCCCCTCATACTTAATGTTTACACTTGTGTATCACAAAAACATCTCAAACTCAGGCAACACACAACTTGACTTTCTTCTCCTAAATTTGGTTTTCCTTTTTGTCTTCCCTATCTTAGGAACTTATTCCACCATCCACTCATTTGCTCATGCCAAAAACTGAGATATCATCTTTTATACTTCAAAGATTATGTATATGCAGCTGAACTCAAACTTTGTCTCCAGCCAAGATGCCTTTTGTTAACTGCAGACACACCAACTTGATATTTCTAGTTGATTATCTCATTCTGAGATAACTGAAACCTCAATATTTTCCCCAAATTCGGCCTTCTTCAGTTCTTTCTTATCGAGTAAATGACACCACCTTACACCATCTGCTTATGTTTGAAGATTATGGCTATAATCCCTTTTTCTACTTCCTAATTATATACTGAATCCATCTACTTTTTTTTTGGTTTTCATTGTCAACAGCTAAGCTCAAACCATCATCATCTCTTGCTTAAACTGCTGAAAGCCGTACAGATGATCTCTCCATACTCACCCTGCTGCCTGCTAATCCGTACCGAATACCATATCAGAGCGCCTGAAAGAATCTTTTAAAAATGCAGATGTCATGATATCCACTGAAATCAAAATGTTTAGTGTTTTCCCACTATAATTATCATTTTAAGTCACTAACATGGCATACAATGTGCTGTTGACCCCTAAACAACCCTCCAGTTTCATCTTGTTCTCTTTTCCCTCTCCTTCACTGTATTCCAACCACACTGGCAATCTCCCTGTTTTTTCCTGACCTAAAGAACTAATACTCCCTCTTTCAGGAATGCTGTTTCTCCAAATATTTGCTTGGCTAACAGACTCATCTTTCAGGCTACATCTTCTTTACCATCTTGCAAACTACGATAGGTCCTTCTGTGATCTATTTGTGAGACAGGGTCTTGCTGTGTTGCCAGACTGATCTTGAATGCCTGGTTCGAGTGATCCTCTCATCTCAGCCTCCTGAGTAGCTAGGATTACAGGTGTGAGCCACCGCGCCTGACTGTACCTTTTCTTTATTGCCCTATTAAAATTGTAATTAACAACCCAATTTTGTAATTATCTATTTATGCCTAACTCTTCCACTACAATGTAATTTTCAGTATGGCAAAGACCAGGTTCGTTTCATTTGCCTTTCTTTTATCATGGGTCTAGCGTTTGTCACTGTGATTGGCACACAGAGGGTACCAGAGGATATTTGCTGAATGCAGGGAAATGAATTGATGACACCATATGCGCTTGTATCAGAGGATCTGATTCTGTAAGTATGAATCATCGGTCACTGTGACAGAGTTGATAGAGTTGAACATACAGAACTGAGAGCTACCTGATTCTGAATAAATGGCTCATTTTCAACTTCAGACCTGTAGCTAAGGATACTTGTTATTAGTGTTCTCTCTCAAACTCTGCACTACTTGTCTTTATACCAGGATTTAGTCTCCCTAGCCAGTCAAATTTACTTTTAAAAAAAATTCTACTTTGACCTGATGTTACCCACAATCTGCTCTGACCTTTGTGTCCAAACCCGTTTATTCTTAAGTGGCAAAGTATTATTATCTCCACGAACTGACCTATGCCCTAACCTACTTAAATTCTCTGCTGTCGTGGGTTCCCACTTAGGCTCAGCCTAAGACAGAACACTGATTAAATGTTATTAATTCTAATAAGTCTAGCTGCTGTTTTCACTTTGCCTTCTCCGAGGAGATTCTCCTTAGCTCTTTGAGAATTTTCTTAGCTGGCTCCCATTTTTCTAGTTGTTAAGGCTAATGTGCTCAAGCTGGTGTGGAAAAGACTGCCAGGTATGTTGAAACCCCTTGACGGATTTAACTTTCTTAACTTCTGGTTTCCAGGGTGTGATCTATGTCTGTACTCTCAAATATTAAGCTGTCAATTTCATTCTCTATCAAAACTGGGAAAACCTTACTTGGTTGGGAAACCTGTTGATTTTCTTTATTGGAAAATTTCACAAATATTACTTAACAATAGAGAATATTGTTTTTAAAAAGGAAACTTAAAGAGCATTTTCCCTCCTAATTTGTATTGTGCATCTTTTCAAACATATCTTCCTTATCATCCCAATTCATTGTAAGGAGAGAGAGAGGGAGTATATGTAACTGTTAAAGGCCTAAGTTCTTATTTCTGACACCTTGGAGTTTAATGCCATATTGTATACTTAGTCACTTCCATAGTGAAGTTACTTAAGCTCCCTTAAACCTCAATATTTATTTGTCAAATGAAAATACTAATAACAATAATAATGCCTACACCATAAGAATACTGTGGACATTAATTAAATGAAAAAACATGAAAAACTTACTGAGCATAGTGGTTCTACATAGTAAGTTCCCAAAGTTGTTATTACTATTATTGTAAAAATTTCGTGCAAGCTGGTGCCATGCTTTCTGCTTCTGTGTTGCACACATCTAACACAGAGCTTGCATAAAATAGGTTTACAATAAATGCTTATTTATTGATTAGTTAATGAAGTCATCCAGATTTTCTGAGTCCTTCTGTTTTATCAGGTCTTAATGACTCAGAAAATATTATTCTCTCACTAGGAAGCCACGTGTAGAAACACAAGGATTACTTTCTGCCAAAAAATAATATAAACATGTTATTTTAGTGTATGTGCTGCCAAAATGAGTATGATATAAACACATTATTAAAGTGCTTTTTCATTCGTATTTAATTTTTTTACTAACTCCTTAATACTGAGAGGGAAAGAAACCTCATAAGGGTTGTAAGGTAATTTAATTTCAGTATTGAACATAATTTGACCCTATTTTATACTCTGATTTGTTGATAGAGGCAATCTTAGTGCAAATTATATGAAGTGATAGATTTTATTATATATCCATTATTAACTACTCAATAATAGATCTTATCTTGCATAAAAATATCAATTGTGTATACAAATATCAAATAATAGATTTCATTATAGGCAAAAGATTTTCTTATACATACATTGTCAAACAATTATAGGTATTGAGACTTATTTGTGCCTGGTATTGTCCTAAGTATTTTTTGTGGTTAATCAAATCTAGTGTTTCCAACACCTTTCAATGCCTTGTTTTCCTTCAGTTATGCTCCAATAACCTAAGAGATTGTACATTAATTTACCGATGTTCATGTATAAATATATATAAGGTTAGAAAATAAGTTAGAATGACAGTGGAGTTGATGCTCATATTGTTTTCAGCTTCTGACTAGAAAGCAGTGTGGTTATAGTATAGGCTTTGATACCCTGGCCCTCCGTAATGTGTTGCTGCAGGAAATAACCCTCTGTTTAATATTATCGTGTGCCTAAAGACATTCCTTTGCCACTACTTGTGGTATAAGTCTGCAGGCAATGAATTTGTTTAGCTTTTTTGTTTGTCTGAAAAAAATATTTGGTTAGGCTGCATTTTTGAGAGATATTTTTTCTAGGTATGGACTCATACATTGGCAGTATTTTATGTTTTTTTTTTCTCTTTCAGCACTTTAAAGAAGTTTTTCTTTAAAGATATGGGTTCTAAGTGGGGAATTGGAAAGAAGATAAGAATGACACCAAAGTTTCTAGCTTGAAAAAAATAACTGGACATGGACTCAAATCATTGAGATTGAGGAAGAAAATACAATAAACATAGGAAAACAAAAGATAGTGAATCTGTCAGTCCCGTTCACTTCATTCTCTTTAAATCCTTGGCTCCCCGTCACACAGTTACCAACTCCATAGTTGCAACACCTCTTCAGTTGGTATCTAAGACATCAACTCCGCTCTTTTACATCTTGCTTCTCCGTCCATTCTTATTCAGTCTCCTTTCCCGGTGCAACATTTTCATCATCCTTTAATGATTTAAGGCTAGGAAATCTCTTCTTATCTCATTTCATCCTCTCTCTGAGGTATTTTCATCTACTCTAATAACTTGACCTATGAGGTATAATCAGTCCAAACTTACATCTGCAGCCAAAATGTCTTTTCTGAGCTCTCGACTCATCAACTCACTTATATATATTAATACTTTATATTTACAATTGAGTAACTACCAAGTGTCTCAAACTGAAGCAGTCCACAACTGAACTCTTAACTTTTCTACCAAATTGCGGTCTTCCTCCAGTCTTCCCTGTTCTAATGAAGGGTACCCGTCTCCATTCATCTGCTGCTTAGATGTTGTATTTTATTCTTCCTCTGTGGCCACTAGCCCATTGCTTTGTACTTGGTAAATATATATTGAACACATTGTATTCTTTCTCTCCTCATTGCCATTGACCTAGTTCAAGCCATCATCTTCCCCCTGCTTAAACTATTGTAATAAACTCCTAAGAGATTTCCCTGTACCAAAACCCTATCACAGCACCCAGAAGAATATTTTTTAATGCTGTTGTCATCAATATTTTACTGTCTTAAAAAATGTTTACTGTTTTGGACAGATGCTATACTCTGTCTTCAGCATGCCATGGCAGGCCCTATATTATCACTACTAGCCTTATCTTGTGCTATTTTCTCTCATTCACTACATTCCAATTAGCCTGGGAATCCTCCTGTTCTGTCCTAATGTACATACTCTCTCTGCACAGCCTCCTTTTTTGGCCTAGAATGCTTTTCCCTGAGTCTTTTTTTAGCTAATTTTACATCATTTTTAAGGTTGTTGCTTAAAATTTACTTCCTCTGGAAAACTCCCAGATTATCCTCCTACTGTTCCTGCTTGCATGCTAGGTTAGGTGTGCTTTGATTCATTCTCATAATATCTGTACTTTTTCTGGGTAGAACTTTGGATAATTTTCAATAAATATTTACTTGTATGATTGTTTATTTAATGTCTGATTCTCCTGATGGCAGGGACCACATTTATCTCACTTACCTTTGCATCTCTGCTATTTGTCACTGTATTTGGCACATAGAGGGTGCCAAAAATATTTTTTGAATTCACAGATGAATGAATCAGTGGCACAAGGGACGATTGTGGCAGCTATTAGCAGGAACCTGATGCTCAGGATGGAGAATTGGCAACTGTGATAGGTTGGCCTAATAAATGTAGACTGCCTGCTTTTAAATAAATAATTTATATTCAGCTTTAGACTTTGACTTATGAATTATTACATCTTTAGTTTCTCTCCAAAATAGCTGTTCTTTGGTCTCAGGATTTTTGCCTCCTTGGCTTGCCACTCCTTGCCCTCATCTCTAACTCAGTTAAATCCTTGACGAATCTCACCCTGACTTCTTTGACTTGCTCTGTGTTGCCTGTTCTGACTCTGTGTCCAAATTCATCTTCACTTAAGTGAGAGAATTTCACATTCTCCATGACCCTACTTAAGTTTCATCCCTCCTGAAATTTTCCTTTTCTACCTTGCATCACAGCCTAAGACAGACCCTTCATCAACCATTATTAATTCTAGCTCACTCTGGTTTGGTATCTTCATTCTGCTTTCTCTGGGGAAGCTCACCTCGGCAACATGACACTCTTCTTCCCCAGCCCTTGTTGTTCTAGTATAGCACTTTTCACCTTTAACTTGAGTACAGATCACTTGTTTAAATCTGTTTAAAACAAATGCCCAGGCCCCACTCCTAGAGATTTTTGTGCATAAGGTCTGGAGTGATACTTCCAAATTTGTTTTTCTAGCAAGATCACGGGCAAGGCTAATGCTGATTTTGCCAGTCCTAGAATCACATTTCAAATAGCTCTATTCTAATAGTTTGACGCAAGTTTACTAAAATCTAATGTGAAGTTGACTGAAGTTTTAAAAACACCATGATTGCTTTAACTTTTCTTAAAGCTGGTCATTGTGATCTAAGCTATTTCTCTATTCCTTCTGTTAAGCCATTAGCCTCTTTCACAACCATGAAACCTCCTCTGCTTAGAAACCCTTTTCTACAAGAAATATGGCTGTTTATGTTTTCCTTTATGAATATTTAAAAGCATAGTTTAATAGTGCTCACTGATCATTGATCATAGTCAAAACATTTTCCTCAAGATGTGCATTTCAGTGGTGAAATACACATTTCATCTGCTATAACCCAGGTTTGGCACTGGGCATGACATTTACTAGCTGTAATCAGTTTATCCATCTGTCAAATCAGAAATATAATAATAGCTATATTAATAATATCTATATAATAAGAACATTGCATTGATTGGTTAAATGAAAGAATTTAAAAAAACACTTATTCTTTATTTAAGGTCAACTGATTGTAGATATTAACCACACATACAAAATATCTTCACAGTAACACCTAAGTTAGTGTTTGATTAAATAACTAAGTGCTATAGCCAAGCCAAATTAACACATAAAATTAGACATCATAATTCCTTTTTATTTACAGAACAAAAATAAATCAGCCTCTTGATATTCAATGACCTCCATGATCCTATTTAAATCTTCTCTTCTAATTCCTCCTTTCTCAGTTGGGAGACTCATTTTCCAAGTTCCATCTTTTTAGGAAGCCTTTTCCAATCATTCCTCCCCAATGGGGAAATACTACAAGTAATCGTTCCCATCTCTTTTCTCAGAGTCCTTATAATTTTCCTGCATCTCTTTGTATTATAATCCTCTATACATGCAATATTTTTTCTATATTTGTTGAGAGATCCTTGATTGCAGGGACTATGCTTTCTTTTTATTTCTATCCCCTATTGACACTTTCACCATGGCACTCAAGAGATGCTTAGTAAATTTATTAAATTATCTCCCAGCCCAAAGTTTTAAATAATGGCTTTACCAATGATATAAAATTTAATTCACTTCATTTGAAGGAACAACATTTTAAAATTGTAACACATTAGCAAATTGTCCATTCCATTTAATAATGATATGATTTACTTCAAAGAAACCCACTATATTTAATAAATAAGACATTTAATAGTTTTGGCAAAATGTTATTTGGGTAAAATACCAGGTGAGTGTATTTTTAAAGACAATATTATGGTTCAGTTTCACTTAAATTATATATTTTCTCACCAGCCATTTAAGAAAAAAGAGAGTAGTTATTCATTTTCAAATTCAAGGGGCAGGCTCTAAAACAGCAGGAACTCAGACAATTCAGCAATCTATCTGTCTTGAGAGGAATAAAACACTATTCCACTCTGTACTGGCTGGCACAACTCTTCACCAACAATCCCCCATTTAGACATAAAAACAAACTGGCCTTTGTATTTTGTTTATGCTGTCACTAGGGCATTACTCTCAAAGCACTTCAGCAACACAACAATAATGTTGCTGTCTCTTACAGGCAAAGCTAAAAAATACTCACGGAAAGCGCTGCTCAACAAGCATATTTATCTCAGTTGGTTTCCTCTTTATACAACAACAGAATTATTAGACCAAATTTCTTGCTTTGGCAACATCTTGAAGATTTTCTGGTTGTGTGCATATCTGGGTAAAATTCTGAATTGTGGAATCCATATTAGGTATGTATAGGAGAAATGGTCTAAATTTGCCCACATGAGATTCTTCCTTACCAACACCCCTCCTCCAGTATTTAAATTTCTAATCTAATAGAGAAAGAGTTGAACAAATGCATGTAATAATGTGTTACAGGAGCTATGATAAAAATAAGTACCAGATTCAGAGAAAGCATAAAGGAGAAACTGGTATCATCTCTCTGAAGGGGAGGGGAAGAAGGAGGTCAGGAAAGGTTTCACTTAAGTCAGGGTCGGAACAGAAGTAGCTATTCTCCAGATAGGAAACAGGGGAGTTATTCCAGGGAGAGGAAGCCACACAAACGAAGCACTAAGGAACGACATTGCTTGGCTTATCCTCTTTGAAGAACGATAGAGTGAGGCATAATTTAGAGTGGCAGGGAGAGTTAAGCCATTATTTTCTACTTTAAGAACTTTAAAACATGATGCTGAAGGAGCTCAGGGAATTTCACTATAAAATATGACTCCTTGGTATAAAGAGTATTTTTAATTAAAGGCCCTCAGAGATCAATAGGCTTTGGAAGGGGCTTTCCCTCTATCTCCGTGACGACTGGACGGATTCATCAAGAAGAACATTTGCCTTTCTTCCCCTCCCTGTTATCTCAATATCTATTTCAGGAAAGAAGATCAAGAATGGAACCAGACCTGGCCCAACCCATTTTAAAGATAATACCTATCTCTCAGGTTAATTTAATTTCCAAATGAATCACTTATAAGTCAATCTGTTCCCCCCCACAATCCATTCATTTGCCTAAGTATCTATTCATTCTTCCTAGTAATAATGATTTATTGACCCTAAACAGAATTACCTATATTCCTTATTTCCCCGTCCCCTCTAAAATGAGGATCTCTAAACTTCTGGACTCCATTGGGATATTGGGTAATCACTCTGTCATTCGCCCCATGTGCATGGTAAATAAATTTCTAATCCCTTTCTCTTATTAATCTGCTTTATTATGAGTTGATCTTTCAGGGAACCTTTGGAAGCAAAGGGGAAGTTTTCCCTTCTCCCCCACAGTTTGGCATAGTAGGCAAGATTTTAGTCCTTGTGGGGGGAAACCCTAATGGCACCCTTCAGAGGCAGTAAGGGGCATCATCTGGATGTGACAAATGCAAGGGCCAATCAGGTATGGGCCTTAACAGCAGGGGTCATATGTATTGCACAAGTCTTGCATGTACTAGAATTTGCAGGTGGAAGGAAGGAGAGGGGCATGCAACCATTAGATCTTCCCCATTATAGATGAAGTACATGCTATAAACACTAGCCTTGGGCAGCACTCAAGAGCGAACTTCCCCAACATAACAGATTCATACAAGCCATGGATCTTGGAGGTATTTCAAGATTAGATGGGACAAGGAATGTTAAATCAGCAAATATCAAAGGTATAAATCTAAAAAGTAAATATCTCACACTTTCACATCATATTTTTCTAAGAAAATAATGGAAACATTACAAAGATAACATTAAAACTATTTTTAAGTTAAACAATAGAAAAAACTTAATGCGACCATGAGAAATGGCCAGATTACATAAAGTATACTCTTGAAATAATATTTTTAAAGAATTTGTGACATGGAACCATTCAAAATCTAACATGAAATAAGATGAAGTAAAAAATAAGATATTAAAATTTATGCATATATAGTCTCAAAATGTTCCAAAACGTTAACAAAAGTTTGCCCATGAGATGTGAGATTATGAATTATTTCTCTTATTTTCCAACTTTTTCAAAATGAATGTGCATTTTTAAATGAAAGAGGGCACTATACATATATTCGCTTTAATCCTTATAACGATCTTTTCATTGTCATTCCCTTTATGTCATATGAGGATCATTAAATAACTTTTCTGTACTTTTAACAGTGTCAGTGGAAATTTAGAATTCAACTTTAAGTTTCTTTAAGTTATTTTCACTGTAACACTATGCCTCTTCCAAATACATTTTTGCCTCACCAATTCTGAGAAAGACGGGAACCCATTATTTCAAGTGTTCAAGAAAATTTCTAAGCAATTTAAGTATTATTGACTGATGGCTGATTCAGTAATCAAAATGCAAATAGTTGAATTAGAATTTCATCTCCTTTCCTTGCCAAGCTTCTGCTCAGAATAACATTAGTATGATAGCAGAAAGTCACACAAAGAAATTTAAAAAGCAGATTATATTATCTACATATGGAAAAATCAATCTCAAAGTAATCACTAAGGCAATAATTACATGGAAATTAATATTTATCTGCAAGGCATTATGCTAAATAATCTGTGGAGCCTTGAAAGACATACAAGACGTAACTCTCTTCCCTTACAGATTTTATAATCTCGTTTGGGATGTGTATGTGAAACATATATATGTGAACGGTAAAAATTTAAACTAGTAAAGATTAGAGATATAGGAAAAGGGAAAAAATTAATATGTATTAAGTGTCTGCTATCTAGTGGATGTGTCATCTCATTAATCCTCACAGAAACACAATGTATGATGTGTCTGATGAGGTAAGAACCTAAAAGAAAGAGAAGCTTCTTTAGTGAACTTAAATCTAGAAAGAACTTCTTTTTGAAGAGTTACTTTCCTTGCCCCAGTTACCTAGGAGATACCTCTTCCCCAAGGGGAAAGTAATAGTAGGACTTTTTGTGATCTGCTAAATTATGGCTCACCCCAGCCTCTTCCAGAGTGGGCCAAGGTGTTAACAAATTTTCCAAGAGGAGAAGAACCCTTTTGTGATTTAATGCTATTGGAATCCTTTTGAAGTATTTCTGCTCCTCATTGTGGTCGCTAGCAGGAAAGGGTATCAGGAGACCCAAGGAGATCGCCATGATGCAAGGGAGAGCCTGTCCAGGTACCCAGGGTCAGAACTAGGGGGTAGAGATTCCTGAGGAAACGCTGAAGCTCGCAGCCTTTCCTGTCCTGGCCCCTGCATCAGGGTGGACATTGGAGGAACAATGGCTGAGCTTTTTCTAGATGACAGATGGAATCAAGAAGCCTGCAAGAATTCAGGGATCAGTTTCAGCCAGAATATCCCTGTAGCGGTACAAAATCATCAGTCAGAACATGTTTGGAACATTTTTCCATAGTAGCTCCGTGTGTAGTGACAGAAATTAATGGATGGACTTTCCAGTTATCTCTCTTCCTGGCATTTGGAAGCAGGGCAGACTACAATAAATAAAATAATTCTCTAGGAATCTTGGGCCATGCAAGAAGGAGGCTTTGGACTTTCTGCTAATATAAGCATGCCAAGTTTAGAGTTATGTGACAAAAAATCAAAGAGATATAACTGCATTCAAATTCTAGCTGTTCTTATTTTTAACGGTGAGATGAAGGCTCAAGGAAGATGCATAGCTTGTCTAAGCAACCACAGCTAGTAATATGAAAAGTCAGGGTTCAAACCAATTCTGTTTGACACTAATATTCTTTAAACTTAAGAGATGCCACATTACATATTTTCCAGGTAAAGTTCTACATCCAGTAAAATTTGCTAAATTATTATTCACTAATCATTAGCAAAATGTTTTCTTAAACTACAGATGAATGCCATTGTGCAATTCTGGGAGACAATAAAGCTTATGTTTGCTTTATGAAAAGCTTGCAGTCATTTTATTTTATTCTCCATTGAATCTCAGGCATTAAATCCCTTGTGCCTGCTTGGATTTCCTTTTATTTAATAAGGAATTTTTATTTTGATGAAATGGAATGAAAAGACATGAGATTTTCTTACATTAGTCATGCTCAGAAAAATAAAGCAACAGCTTTTAATATCTATTCTATAATTCATTCTAACATAATTGATGAGGATCCCAAGTTATTAAAAAGCCAAAATGATTCAACTGTGCATTAGAAATAATAAAAAAGGAGAGTCTGCCAAAATGTAATATAATGAATACTCTTTAATGACACTGAGAGATATGGCTTGGGTGTATCTTTTCCCAGTGTTCTCAAAAGTACTAAGCAGAGTACTGAGTACATATTTGGTGCTAAACACATTACTATTGATTTAAGATAGCTACCAAGTCCTGAGTAAATTGTAGCATTTAGGAGGGTCCATGGAATTGTCACAAAATCATATAAAAGTTAAATAAATATAAAGGTGCTTAAGTAACAAGCAACGAGAGAAGTTATCTTATAAATAAGAGGAAAAGTATAATTGTATGATATCATGCTTACAACTTCTAATTCATGAAATATTAATATAAGTAGATTATGACAGATAGATTTTTTTATATCTCCCCAATGTGCCAATAAATCCTGATCTATAATGAGCATCACAGTGAGGTGATAAGAAATATTTGTTGAATAAATGAATAATTAAGTGTTATATATACATTTATACTCATTTATTAGATATTAGAAATATCTATTAAACAGAATTTAAAGGACAAGAGAAGAAATACAGATAAGCCTCCACAATAACATATAACTGGAATATGGAAGTGAGTAGTAGCATGAGGTAGAAGCTATTCACAGAGAGATGGAATCTTCTAGATAGATCCCATATTCCAGTATCTTCTGGACTCTGTGCTGCTATTTAGAAGTTATCTGTCAGTTTAATTGCCTTTCCTTTAGTGGGGCTTTGTCTTATTTCTCTAA
This sequence comes from Avahi laniger, assembly GCA_963575035.1. Classification (NCBI taxonomy): domain Eukaryota; kingdom Metazoa; phylum Chordata; class Mammalia; order Primates; family Indriidae; genus Avahi; species Avahi laniger. The sequence goes on from CAUYSK010062634.1 coordinate 48,236, forward strand.
CTGCTTCCAGTTCTTCTTTATTGTTGGTGTTTTGCAGTTTCATTTTTAGGTGCTTAGATGTAATTTTCTTTTAACTTATCCTCCTTCTGGTTCATTGGACTTCCAGCTTTGGAAATCAGATGGTCTCTAATGACCACATTTTTAATAACAGTATTCAAAGCAATCTCTCTGTGAGGAGCTCCTACCTCATGGATCCCTTCACCCATTTCAGCAGAAACCAAAAATGAAGAAGAGATTATCTTGGAAATATCTATGGACACGCCCCTTGACTAATGGAGTGAATCCTTGTGACATACATGAGAGACTCATGGAGTTCTTGAGAATTTTATACCACCAGAAACACTGCCAGCTTGGACTGAAGGAGTTGGAGAGATATGATATGAGACGGACTCAACCAGCCCTTGCTGACTGCGAAGACGAAGTGGTCCATGAGCCACGGCATTCAGTGGTCTTTAGAAGAGGGGGAAGCAAGGAGCCCAGTTCTACAATCAAGAAAAACTGGATTGTGCCAACCACCTGAATGAGCAAAAAACTGACTTTCCCCTAGAGTCTCTAGAAAGGAACATAATCTGACAACATCATGATTTTAATCTGATGATGCCCATGCTGGACCTCTGACCTACAGAAATGTTTGTTTACAGACCTGTTGTTTTAAGATACAATGTATATGGTGATTTGTTGTAGCAGCAATAGAAAATAAATACAGTACTAAACACACTTATCTTTTCTTGTGTCTGATAATTCCAATATCTGAAATCTTTCATAAGTCTATATCTTCCGTCGTGTTTTTGTTAGCTTTCTCTCAAGTCTATTTTTATCTCCTATATTCTGTAATTTTTAAGTGATTTACTCATTTCTTCATCTTGGAAACACTTTGAATTTAGGTTTATACTACAAAGGATGCTTTTACATCCATTCAGTGACTATGAATCCGGAACCACTCTAAATTATTGGATGAGGTTTGTTGGATCATACAGATGAATTCTGCCACAACAGCTGTATAAAATCTACCTTATACTTCTGAATTCTAAGGGCAGATTTGTCCTCTCCAATCCATTGCAAAGTCTAGATAAGTCAATTTCTTTGATGTATCTTCTCAGTGGAAATATTACCCTTAGAGTATTTTCCTTTAGGATCCTCATCCTCTGAGAAACTTTCCTGCTAGTCTCCACCCTGGGCTAGCCCTAGGCTTGATCTTACGTTCCCAGCTTTGCACTTGGTAACTTCTCAGGGTTCCCGCTTTCAGTTCATCTTTGTCATCTTTGAATTGGTTACATTCTTTTCCTGCCAGCTCAGTAGAGCATTAAAAAAAAAAAAAAGTTTTTATAGTCATAGTTTAGAGTTTTTCATTTATCACCTGCCAGAAAGGGAACCCGTGATATAATTGTTCAAACCTATCCTAATTTATTCTCAAAAATTGAAGTTACTCCTTTCATTTCCTGTACAAGAGTTTCATTACCTTAAATAAAACAGTTACCAAAAGTGATAGCTTTTTCGCTCAACTTCTTAATGCATTTAACATGGAACCACTATTGACAGAAATGATGTTTAAGAAAAATAAGTAGCAGACCACAGGCAATATTTAATAGAATTAGAACCCAGTCTTTACCTCTTGCCTTCACTCAACTTTCTATGTCCTATAGAATACATTAATCTAAGTCCCCATTGGTATCTTCAAAGCAAAATAGGGAGACCAAACTCATTGTGTTCCCTAACAAACCATTTATATTCCCCTTTCTAATAGTTTTGAAATTTTTCCTTTTGCTATAGGAGAAAACCTAAAACCATCTTCTCTCCCTTTTGCTTTATTCCTTTTATCTAATCTGTCATAAATATTGTCAATTTATTTACTTTCTGTCTTCTGGAAACAGCATGCACACCTTCATCTTTATTTCTACTGCCTCAGCTAGGATTAGGCCATCATTTCGTGCCTTGGTGGGACTAGTTAATTCTAGTATTTCATTGTTAATTTTTTTAAATTGGTCACCCCAACCAGATTGTGAATTCTTTTATTCAAGTATCACAGCACAAAACACCACCCAGCATTTTGCAGGTAGACAAAACTGTAGATGGGGATCAGTTATGAAGCTAGAACACTCTTACCAACAAAGTAAGTCCGTACATCTCCATATACTTGGGTTACACAATTTTTATTAAATTTTCCTCAAACATGCCTCTTTCCAATTTGTCCCCCTAGCAGACTTGGGTATTAGATAAACCTCAGCTAGTCACTATGCCACTTGCCAGCTACTTAACCTGAGATAGAAGCCTCAGGTTCTTCATTGCAATATGAGACTAATAACAATTTTTAAAAATTATAATAATTTTATTTCATAGGGTTGCTAGAGGATTGAATGACATAAAGTATATAAAATGCTAGTAGGATGCCTGATACTGACATTAGTAAATGTTATTATTATTGATTAAAAGATTATTCTTATTAATAATATCATGACATGTCCCCATCACTCCAGCCCACATTCGATCACTCATTCTGGCCTCTCCTAACAGCTTAGTGACATTGAGTGCTGCACTATACAGTATTAATTGTTTCCCAATTGCTTTGTGTCTTTTCACACTGATTTTCTCGTACCAGTATTTTCAGAGAGGGTACCAGCGGGACATTTGATAAGTGGTTATCAAGCAGTTCATCATACATTTTGATTATTTTTTAAAATTAAGAAAGTTTACAAAAGTTAAGAGGGAACCAATAACATTGAGAGCTTATCATGAAGCAGAATATTGCTGGGTTCTCAGTAACTAGAAATATGTTTGAACATTCTATTATTACAGTTTTGTCACATATTTTTATTCCTTAAAAGCAACACACACACGTACACATACACACACACACACATACATAAATTTGCCTTAAGATTGTGCTGAATTTAGCTTCAGAAATAATCCAAAGTATATATCTACAAATCAGTAATTATGAAATTATAGTTAACTTAAAGATTAAAATATTTTTACTTTTAGCAAAAATTTTGCACATTTTCTATAGAGGATCAGTTATATTTTAATCCCCTAGAATCTTTAAGTTGTTGCTTTGACCATTACAATAAAGTTTTGGCATATTTGTAAATCACATTTATAAAATCAGTAAATACTTTTAAGCTAAAAGGGATCAAACTTTTCATATTTTATCAAAAGCCTATTAATGTTTCTATCCAAAACATCATCTTATTCAGCATTGTCAACTTCCATTAAAAATTAATGTCTAAAATAAAACTGTAATACTGTGATATCATTGTTGAATTTATCCCATTTTATATTGAAGAACACCAAGGACACTAGACTGGAACCTGTTTTTGCATGTTTGTATGCATATTGATAGATAGAGATAGTATGGTTTGAATTAGTTGAAATATTGTTATGTCACAAAATTAAACTTCAAAAATTCATCATTTATTATGTGTCAGACAAAATTACATCCTGTAGTATTCTAAAAATATTTATTCTCACAAGATAACTAATAAAAAAGTAATAGAAGGAAGAGAACAAAAAGAGAACATTAGATTTCCAAATCTCAGCTAGTTTTATCATCTATGCTGCCATTCCAAGGGAAAGGCATTCTTCTCTCCTGGGAAAATGTGAAGTCAGATGCAGAAACTAAAATATAAACAGACATTAAATAAATCAATAAGGATTCATTTTGACTATAATAGAGAGCAATTGAGAAGACACAGTGTATACACAGAGACAATTAAATTCAAGGCCTTTTATGCTGCTGTATTCACGTAATGGAGTTGGTTTGAGGTTCCTCTGTTCCAGTACTTCACTTTGGTGACTCATTTCAACCCAGATAGCAGTTAGAAGGAAATTAGTGAAAAATCAAGTTTTATGGAAGGCAGAAATAACAACGACCAACTCTTCCCTTAGCTCATATAAGATAATAAAATAACAAAATTCATACTATATGTAAGTGTGTTTCTAATACACAGATGAGAAATACTTATCTCCCATAGAGCCAGTAGGAAAGGAGAGGAAAGTTCACACAGTGGTCACTGTCACATACTCACCATAGGACTGGGGCCGGGTTCAGTGGGCCAGCCTAAACTGAGATTTAAATTTTCTATTTTGAATGATCAAAATAGATGCTGTATCAGCAGACACCCAAATGTGAGAGTACGGTGTTAATGTGGCTTACATGAAATCTCTCCACTTCTGACTTCAGTCCTATGACTCATCTGAGACATTGTGTTCCGCAAATACGGTTGTGGGTTCACCTGTTTCTAGCAATTTACTTATCGGTGCCAATATGGCTTTGGAGGCCTAACACAGTCATTGTTTATATCCCAAGATATGTTATTCCCTTTGCTGCTCACTTACATTTCAAAGGTCTTGAATTTGTTGCACATCTAAATTATTTTCATGTATTTGGCTCCTATTTTTAGCTGTTTTTGGATGAGACAGCTCTTGCTAACAGGTAACCTTAGTAGTGAACATGCGATTATTTTCTAGGGTAAGACAAGGCCTATGCCATTAATGAGTCATGTCATCTGTATAAAGAAAAGAGATTTCTATCATTTTTGAATAAAATTCTTTAAAAAAGAAAATTCGACTTTTTGGTATGATCAGTCATTTCAGGAACAACATCACACAATCCTACTTAATGAGACCTGAACCTCTAATCCAAAAAAAAAAAAGACAAAAGGCTGGAAGAGAGTGCCTTGACCTCTCCTTAAATGTCTCCTCTTTTGATTCATAGAATTGATGGAATTTTGAAATTAACCTTGGTTATATTTTTCCTCTAAAATCGCACTCTCTGAAAATATAAGACAGAAAAGTATGAGAAAAACTTTCAAATTTTTAAAATATTTTGTATATCCTAAAACCATATTGCAGTTTTCAGTGTTACAGTGTTTCAGTTACAGTGTTGGTAACTAAATGAATTATTGGGTGATGTTTCATCTCAAAGTTTACAAATTTTTAATGGTCTTAAACTTCAAAGCCTAATCCTTTAGATGATTCATTAGCCCTTTTACCAATTGGGATATATATGGAACAAGAAGTCCATCTGTCATTTTTCCAGGATGCCCATCTTATATAAACTGTCAGATCAATGGCTTCCCATGATCACCTTGTCCAAATCTAACAAATTCTTACAATTTTTCCAAACCATGGCTTTTTGTGTTAGACTGTACTCAATATATATAAGAACTTCACAATGATTTCCAATTACATCGAATTCTAGTATACTTGAAAATGTTGTGTGTTTTACTTTGTTATCATTTATTCGTTTTGGCGAGTGGTGCTCCTGGTATTACGGCAGCACAGAGCTTTTCTTCCATATCCCTGTACTGTTCAGCTATATCTCAAAAGCAGGTAGCTTTTAGTCATGGTAAGACTATAGTCTAGAATAGAATATAAAAATAGATCACACTTTGGTCTGAACACTTTTCAGGAGAAAGATACATGGTCCAGAAGATTTTAGGAATCCAGACTAGATCCTAAGCTCAAACTCTTCAGATTTGCTCCAGAAGTACCCCTGCTTTGGAAAGACTTAGACTTCCAACCTCAGAGAATCCTCAAAACAATAGCAGAAGCAGAAACCAGAATCACATTGCTTTGAACTGTTTTCATCTATGAAAAACTTTTATAATGTAGCCAAATGTATCCTGCTGTGCTTTGATTGTACCCGAACTTTGATATCAATGGAAATGACACTTTTATATTTAATTTCTTCTTTTAAAAAAGGATTTAGCTTCTTTCATTTCATTTAACTTTGAGAATTTTCTATATTGGATCCCAAAGTCTTAACTGCTTTACAGTCACTAATAGGAAAACTTTAGTTTCATGACTTGACTCTAAAGAAACAAATTTAGAAGAGGATATACTTATTAGAGGTTATACTTGCAATTAAGGTTCAATCCATGGCCATTGGTATTTAGGACTTTCGAAAGCTCAATAACAAAAATAAATCTCTTAAGGTTACTGTTTATTTTCTTACTCCTTAACTAATTATTCCTTTAGGTGTACCTACACATCCAAATAATACCAGACAACTAGCTTTTAAATTATAAGTTTCCTCTGTAGAATTCTTTAAAGTAGCAGGTGATAAAATGTGAGGGAGGTTAAGTTCTTATTTGTTTTAAAGAATGAGACGTAGCACACAAAAGGAATTGCTAAATAATTCCAAACAAACAGTTGGGGAATTGAGAAATAGATTATTTGAAGAGTTGAGTAAATTTGACATATTGTACTTAATGAACTCAATCATTACATTGAAAATAATAGCTACTGTTAATTGAGAAACTATTTTAAAGGGATCAAAAAGGCAGGGGTCAGCAACTTGTTTACCTAAAGGGCCAGATAATAAATATTTTATGCTTTGTGGACCATATGGTCTCTGTGACAACTACTCAACTCTGCCTTTGCAGTGGGAAAGCAGCCCAGACAATATACAGGTGAATGCATGTAGACATGTTCTGATAAAACATTACTTATAAAAACAGCACCTGGAGTGGCTATACCCCATAATCTGCACTTTCCTGATCCCTGAAATAAGAGAATAATAAAATAGGATGCTAACATAGAAATGGAGATGCCAAGACACTTTTTAATAGTTTGGCAAAAGCCTTCACATGGTTTTGTGCAAGCGGTATAGCAGCAACATTCAGGTATAGACGTTAGGTTCTGGGATATATCTTTAGTCATTGAAAAAACAGAATGAATGTTTCTATGGTTCTTTTGGAATGTTCTCAAATCAAACATTCTTGAAGACAACATTTTTAATGATTTACAGCGAGATGTTAAAATCAACATCATTTTCATCTCCTCTTTACAGTAGTGTTAAGGAATCCCATAAGCTGACATCTTGCAATGACGTGTTTTTGAGTCAGTAGATTGAGAGCATATGTAGGTAAATTTGAAGTTGTTAACTTTTTATATATATATTTTCTTATTTTCCCTTCCCAAAAACTCACTAAAAGAGATAGCATTATTAGTCACGCTTTATAGGTGATGAATCTGAAGCTTAAAGTTGTTATGTACATTACCACGGTTAAGCCACTGAACAGTGGGACCAGGATTTGAAGGACATAGTCCTAGTGAGAGACACCATGTGTACTTATACAGTTTATGCACCCCTTAGAACCCTATCCAAGGGCATAGACAATGTAGATTTGTATATTCCAGAAAATTTCCCACAGATGACAGCATATATTTTCCTTAAAAAATTCATATTATAACTTTTTAAAAAATAAAATGAGGTACATTTTGGAAGGAATCTTTTTCTAATTGACAGCAATGTGCCATATGTGATGGCTTCCATCATGTCCTGATTTGACGACCTGCTCTTTTACCTTATGCTGGACTCTGTGCCAGGCGGGTTGGCGAGGTATTACCAAATGGTAAGGTCTTGAGGGAATGCTGTGTTCCTAGAAAGTACGTACATGTAACATCAGTCATTTCCCTGTTTTTAAGTCCTAGGAAGAGTTTATTACTATGAAAACAGAGAACAATTTTATATATAAAGGAAATTTTAAGTTAGAACTGACAGGACTTGCTAACTTTTTGGATATAGGGAATGAAAAAAGACGTAGGAATTACACATACTCAGAACATTCTAGCATGGTTGACTAGATGGGGGGGGGTATGCTATTACCTGAGATTGGAGGTAGAATCTGGAGGGACAGGGAAGATGACTTATGCTGAGGTTAATTGAGAGATGATAGAAAGATCAAAAAAGGAAGTTCAAATTATGCACCTGAAGTTAAGAGAGAGGTCAATGATAGAGTTAGAGATTCGGGTGCCATGTTCATAGAGGTATGAGAGTTAGCGCCAGGAGAATTAGGGAATATACATGGGAAGAATCTAGTACTATAGGTGGGACCCACAGAATGAGCAAAAAGAGAAATAATATTGTGAAAGCCTGATTAAAGAAAAGACATGGCAAGTTAAAAATAGGTCACTACAGCTAAAAACAAACAAAATGCATTTTAATGTAAAAAGGTTCTCATGTATGTTCCCTACTTTAGAGAGTTCCAGGAAAATGAGAAATGTGCAGAAATCACTACAGCTGGCAATTCAAGAGTAACTAGTGAACTAGCCTCAATCCAATAATAAAGGGAAGGGTTAAAGATGTAGAAATAGTATGCAAACTATTTCTTAAAACTTAGGAGAATGCAGGAAAGGAGGAAGGAAGGGTAGAGAAAGATTTGTTTTGTTTTGTTTCTTGTTTATTTTTAGGAATGGAAGCTCATTGAACATTTTTAAAGTTGGAAAAGTATCCAGTGGTAAAGGTACAATTGAAGATATGAAAGTGGAGCATGAATAATCGATCCCACAGTATTTCACACAAGACCCAAAAATCCCAAGTCACAAATCAGCAGTAGCTGCAAGTGAAATCCTGTTCATCTTAAAACAAAACAAAAATAACTTTATCGAGATAATTTGCATATCATGAAATTGACCCATTTTAATTGCACAATTCAATAAATTTTAATGTATTTATAAAGGTTTTGTTTTTCATACTATGTGTCCAATTCTTGTTGAGAACTCTTGGTCTTATCTCTCTTATCTCTGGACTGAATCACGAGTCCCAAATGTACACTGGCCAGTAGAACACAGGGATGATAATTTGAAGCCCATTTTTGATAAAAGTGAATAGAAATTTAGAACAAAGGAATAATAGAGAAATATCAGAGTTTGGGGTTACAATAACGTAATCACACATCATGTGGCATGAGGCAAATGCCCTAAATAGTTGCTTTTGTAGCTTTTACAATGGATAATTAACAAGCTACACTGTATGAATCAAGTAACTTTCGCTTTATAACATTAAGACTCTATCTAGATCTGTAATTGACTCATGAAGTAAGTGTGCAGTAACACATCGGTCCCCAACCTTTTTGGCACCATGGACCGGTCTCAGGGAAGACAATTTTTTTTGAGGGGGGGCGGGTAGGTGGAGCTCCCGGGGATGCCAAAGATGGGAAGCGACTGTGAATAACGATGAAGCTTCCACTGCAGCGCCTGCCGCTCACCTCCTGCAGTGTGGCCCGGTTCCTAAGTTTCATGGGAGACAATTTTTCCACGGACTTGTTGGGGGACAGTGGATGGGGGAGTGGAGCTCAGACGGTGTTGCCGGGCTTGGTTTTTAACAGGCCGTGGACCAGTGCAGGCTGGGGCAGAGGTTTTGGACCAAGCAGTGACATACAACTTACAGCACATTTTTACCTCCTATCGAGGTTTGTTTATATTTCTTTGCTTATTTGTTTTTGACAATGCTGCCCAGGACAATTTTCCATCATTTCAACCATGGTCTTAGTTCTTCGTGTTTAATGTAGATCTTCAGCTGTAACAGAAACTTGCCGGTGCCTGGCTAGAGTGAAAGACTAGGAGGAGACAGGGCTGAGAGCAGATGCAGGCCTTGCAGAGCGGGTGCACGCGTGGAAACAAACAACCTGGGGCAGAAGCTAACGAGGCCACTAGGTTAGGAGCCGGATGCAGGCCTTGCAGAGTAGGCGCAGGTGTTAAAGTCTAACTGAGGGGGCTTAATAACCACAGACAAAGACCAGCTTCAACTGGTTTGTCAGCTATCTAGGTCACCTTACATGAACTTTGGCTAATTATAATATCATTTACATTGTGGTTTTAAAATTTCCCTACCGTTGAAACAGCCATGGCAGTTCCAAAACAACTATATAAACTATGACA
>CAUYSK010062635.1:0-37249 GCA_963575035.1 Avahi laniger
TGCCAGAAATTAATCTGGATGGAATTCCTGCCTTTTTGACCTGGATGAAGCAGGCATGGGGCTGGACCCGTACGAGGATGCAGGCCAACTCTCACCCATCCTTGCCCCGCTTCCGTCACGCCTTCCTTCTTGGAGGGTAGGACGTCCAGACAACGGGACCACAGTGTCTGTCTAGAAGCTCCCCAGAGGCTCCCATGAGCAGCCCCCAGGAGGCGCAGGTCGGGGCCAAGCACGCAGGACCTGGACTCCAGTAACACCCGCTACACCGCAGGTCTAGGAGGTCACTAAAGCAGGGCTGGGGAGATGCCTCCACACCCTCCGCGTCCCAGGTCCACAGGGAGGGGCCATGTTGGGAAGAGCTCTGCCTCGGGGAGTGTGTGCAGGGACCGATTAGTGATGCCTGCCCGGGGCTCACTGGGGGCGGCAGCCCGTGTGCCGTGCAGGTGCCTCCCTTCCTCTGCAGTGCTGTCTTCCAGGAGCCTTCTAGAAGGGCCCATTTCCCTCTGTGTCCTTGTTCATCAAAGAAGAAGAATGAACATTTATCAAGTGGTTACTATACGGCAGGTGCTGCTGTAGGTTCTTTATAGCTCTTAACCCATTTAATCCTCACAAGAACCTAATGAGCCTGGTCTTATCACAAACCCCACTGTATTTAGGGGGGGAGGAAAGTAACGGTCCGGAGTCACGCAGCCGGTAGGTGGAGGAGTCAGGACTGGAATCCCCCAAACATGGCAGAAATCGTTCTTTTGTGAGCAAACCGGCAATGTGCAGTAAGAGCCACAAAAAATACCCCTCCCGTCTGGCCCAGTAACCATGTTCTGGAAATCTGCCCTCAGAAAAATGAGCCGAAGAGAAGTGAAAGCTCAGATGTGGGATCATCAGGACTGCATTATCCAAGATCGAGAAGGACTGGAACACCCAGATGGCCAAAATAGCGGCGTCCTCTGGTAAATGACACTCCAACCTCCTCACGCACTCATACGGCCATTAGAAAGGCTCTAGGTGGAAGCCACAGCGCTCTCCTGAAACTGGCAGGCGCCTCGGGCCCGGCACAGCTGCCCACGTGTCCGTGTGCAGTGGACCAAGCCTGGAGGACAGCCGCAGGAGCGAGGGGCTGCCGTCCTCGCCGAGGCTGTGCAAGGGCAGAGCAGGGACAGGAGAGACGGAGAGCGGAAGACAGCCCTGAGGAGTTGGACGGTTCACACCGAGGTCAGGTGGCCCAAGGGCAGCGTCTCCCTCAAGACAAAGGGACGTCCTGCGCCAGAGGGGACGAGCCCAGCCCGAAGCCACACAGGAGAGTGTGGTCCGACGCGAGGGGAGTCAGGAGCAAGCCCAGCTCCGGGCACACAGAGCCGGACTTTGGAATCAGGGATGCAGTGACGCGGCACGCTGGGGGCAGACGTGGAGGCAGGCTGGTCCTGAGCGAGAGGGGGTCTGACAGTGGGCGGTGCTGACGTGCGAGACAGGAGAAGACAACCAGCCCTTCCCCGCGAGAAACAGGGCTTGCCAGGCCGAGGTCAATTCACATAATCCCCACGGTGACGTCCGTGAGACTCAGAGAGAAACGTAAAGCCTGCATGCAAAGCCTCGCGAAGCAAAAACACACAGGCTCTGCCCATACGCATCACGAGAATGTAGGGAGGGAGGGTGCTGCTAGGCACAGGCCCATAGGTGTGAGGCCTGTCTGGGGCATGTGTCTGCACACGGCTCTCGGGCAGGCGTGTGCTGTGGGAGCTACACTGCCAGTGCCTTAGGTCCAGGTTCTGGGCTCAGTCAGACTTGCATTCGAATCCCAGCTCTGCCACTTAATCGCTGTGTGACCCAGAGTGAGTGGTTTAATCTCTCAGCCTCAGTTTCCTCATCTGCAAAATGGGACAACAGGAAGACCAGGCCCCTCCTCAGGGTTGTGAGGATTCAACGAGGTGATGCAAGTCAGGCGCTGGCACATGCCTGGTGAGGCAGTGAGTGTCCTGTCAGTGCTGCAGGGACCGTCTGCTGCTTTGTGCTAAGGGCGGGGGGCGGCTGGGGCGGGGGGCTCAGTTTGGGCTGAAGACTCGGGGGATGTGAGCTGGGGGAGGGATCTGCAGTTGGGTGGAGACAGGAGTCTGGGGGCCACAGCTGTAGGACACTAGGAGCAGCTCTTCCCCAGGGAGGCTCCCATGTCCGCGGGGGACAGGAAGGTGGGTACAGGGAGGAAGGTCAGAGCTGGGGGTCAGAGACACCCACTGGATGGCCCTGTACTGTCCCTCAGACTTGCCCCTCTCCTAGGGACACCCCTTCTTGCCTAGCCCTCGGCTTCCAGCCCCAGGGTCTTCTCCTCTCCGAGCCTCGGGTTCTTCGCCTGCGTGCTGGGGACCCTTGACGGTGGCTGCCCCTCAGTGGGGGCTCCGAACGTGGAACAGGCTAATCTACGCTGCTCGGCAGGTGGAAGTGAGACTCTGAACTCACCAGGAGCCAGCTGGCTTTGGCAACGTCCTTCGTGCCCTCGTCCACAAGACCTCGCAGAACTGTCACAAGGCTTGAGGGCGCAAATGTGCACCAAGTGCTGGGCACAGGGGACGCTCCGTGAACCTGGGAGAACTCCTCAGCCAGTACTGAGCAGAGGGTCTCCTGAGGACGACCTCCCACACAGCCTCCGCTCTCCCAGGCCTCGAGTCTGCCAGGACCTGCAGGTGCTGGGGCTGAGCCGGCCACCGTGTGGTCTCGGACCCACCCAGAGACACACGGGTAACAATGCACTTGACGCTCACCGGCTCCTGCCAGGATCCCTTCCCCCTGCTGCACAAACGACGGAGCATTTGACCCTCATGACCACCCAGCAAGTGAGATGCTGTTCTCGTCCCCTTTTCACAGATGAGAAGACTGAGGCCCAAATAAACATTCCATACCCAACATACTCAAAAAGTGGTCGCCACTCCCCCCCCCCACACTCACACGCTCGCGGGCTGTCTCTCTCGCTCTCACACACACACACACGCACACACTCACCCCACATTCGTTTCCACCCGCCTGCCCTGTACAGAGGAGGGATGGAGCCTGGCCGGGCTGATCACAAGGCTGCATCCACCGCGGGGGGTGGGAAACCCTGCCCAGGAAGGAGCAGGCAGCCGTGTCCAGGGCAGACGGCCAGAGAGGATGCAACCTGGGCTGGGATTTTCCCAGAGCCAAACGCATTCCTCTGCCCTGTCAGCCCTGGGACGGGAAGGCAGGCCAGCTTCTTGGCCCCACTCTGGGGCTTGGTCCCTGGGGCTCTTCTTAGCGACCCCGCTTCTCCTGGGGATATAATCATCCTGGTCTCTAAGACGTCTGTGCAACGGCCTGAGCAGCCCCCTTCAGGAAGCAAAAAGTCTGTAGGCACCGGAAGCTCCAGCTACCCAAAGCAGACGCGTCCTGGCTTCTCGGGGTACCCTTATGAGCCTAGGGTGTGTCCTCATAGCAGGGGGCCTGCCCACAAGGACAGGCCTGTTCCTCACGGCTGTGCACACCTGGGTCTCTTGCCTCAAAACCTTAGACACAAAAACAGGCCAGTCTTACAACTTTGTATACACACACTGTCCTCTCGCAGCTTGGAACACACTCTTGGCCTCTCACACGAACTGGGCTATCACCTCATGGCCTCGGACACACGGACAGCCCTGTCCCATCAAGGCCTTGTACACACAGGCCTGTCCCTCCAGGGCCTTGTGTACACACGGATAGGCCTGTCCCATCACGGCCTCGTACACGCGGGCCTGTTTCCACAGGACCTGGCCTCCGAGGGCCAGGGCAAGAGCCAGGAGCTCTTTCTCTGAGTCAGAAGTGAGGCCTCATTAACTCATAAACAACTGTTTATGCTTCTACACCCCCAGGAATTGGCCTCTGGGGCTGAACCACCCAAACCAAACAGGGCTCGGCTCCCCAGGGAGCCCTCAGGCCCTCGGCTCTGTTCCAGCAGATCCTGGCAGGGCCGAGCAGCCCAACCCAGCTGCCCAGACAGGCCCGTCCCGCCCTCCTTCCGGGATGGGAGACTCTGGGCCTCTTCCTGCCGGGTTTCAGGCCTCCTCGGATCTCCCTGACCAACACCCGCCAGGGGCAGGAAGGCCGGGAAGAGCTGTCCGGAGAGAGAGGAGGGCAAGGTCTAACCCCAATCCCCTTTTTGGTGGTCTTGGGACCTTGGGCAAATGACTTGTACTCTTACACTCAGATTTCCTCATCTGCAAATGGCAACGACAGAACCTACTCAGCAAGACAAGATAATGCACAAAATACAGCGCCCGGGGCAGAGTAAACTCCTCCAACAGGTGAGACGGGACGTCCCAAAGTTCTGAGCTGAGGCCATTAAAACAACAGTATCACCCAGATGGAACAGAGACTGAAAAGACTGGCATCCAGATATTTTATTTACGGTCTGCCTTGTTCCACAAAACGATCTGAGGTCAATTCTACAGCAGCGTTTCTCAACCCTGTTTTCCCTCCCCTTGAAACGAAATACTAAAGAATGAGATTTTGTTGAATAGGGTCGAGATTTGGAGGGCCATATACTATTGTAATACCTAAGATTTTTTTAAGCCCCTGAGAATCACTTCTGGCCCCATCAGGGGCTCTGCTGGGAACCCCCTAGAGATACCAGCACAACTTGATAAAAACTAACATCACGTTAACACAATGGGAACACAGTATTTACGAGGTAACATTGGTGAGAAATAGAAGATTGTATTCCGCATGTGCACTGCAGCTACAAGACACAAATAGTAATACACAGTGGTGTGGGGAATAAAATGACATGAACAACGTGTAAAAAATTTAAAAAGTCAAGCAGAGGTTGTGGGATTTCTAAATGTCCTTAACTTTGATGTTCTACTGATTTTTTCAGTTAAAGACAGAGAAAAGAAAGAAGGAAAGAAAAGGAAAGGAACAGTCCCAAAGTGTTGGTTGTGAGTACAGAGGGGGTGAGTGGCTGTCCCAGGAGAAGCAGAGGGTCATGTCCCAAGTGGGCTGCAGAGGCCACATCTCAGAGTCAGGCACAGTTTGGTCAAAGAGGCAGCAGAAGGGCCCCCCAGATCTTGATTGAAATCTGCTGTGCAACCATGGGCAAGTCACTCAACCTTTCTGAGCCTTGGTCCCCTCATCTGCTGAATGACAACGAACTGGAAAGCATCTAGCCAGGCCTGGCGCATCATAGGTTCTCAGTAACTGCATCTGAATTAGGGGAGTACTTCTGAGATCCATCCAGATCAGAAGACAAATAGGCTACAGGAACCAGGACTCAACCCCACGTCCCGTGTTTCACCAGCCAGGAGTACTCCAAAACACCTTACGTTTCTTTGCCATTTCAAAAGGAAGGAGAGCATATCTCCCCAAAGCTCACCAAAACTGAGCGGGCAAGACCCACAGGGATTGAATCAAGTTGCCAACACTGAGATATCACCGCCCCCTGGTGGCAGCATACCTAAATGATTGGGGGGCAACTGTCAAAGGGGAGAAGCTGCCAGTGTCTCAAGCCCCTGTTGAAGACACAAGCCAATGCTTACACAGTGAGCACGAAGGTTGCCACCAGCACCTGGCAAAAGGGCCAGCACACTGCCAGCTCCTTAGCACCCAGGACTTAGGTTTTCTGGATGCTTTTTCATTTTTTTTTAAATTTTTATTTTTATTTATTTATTTTTTTTGAGACAGAGTCTCGCTTTGTTGCCCAGGCTAGAGTGCAGTGGTGTCAGCCTAGCTCACAGCAACCTCAAACTCCTGGGCTCAAGTGATCCTCCTGCCTCAGTCTCCCGAGTAGCTGGGACTACAGGCATGTGCCACCATGCCCGGCTAGTTTTTTCTATATATTTTTAGTTGTCCAGATAATTTCTTTCTATTTTTAGTAGAGACGGGGTCTTGCTCTTGCTTAGGCTGGTCTCGAACTCCTGACCTTGAGTGATCCTCCCGCCTCGGCCTCCCAGAGTGGTAGGATTACAGGCGTGAGCCACCGTGCCCGGTCCGCTTTTTCATTTTTAAAGGATTAAATTTAATAACCGTAACAAACCAAATGCTGCCGGAATTGAGTGTGGACATCCAAGTCTTCATGAGAACTGCTAGAAATCCAGGGATCCCCAATTCTGGACTTGTTCAATGATTTGAACCCCACATGCAATCCCTGACATTTGAGTGTTTCAAGCTTGAACTTCTAGGTCATCGTTCCAGCCTGTCAAAGTCTCCTGCAATTCTGTGCTCCGTGCCCACCACCTTAGTCATCCCTTGCAGCTGTGCGATACTCACAGACTGCACAAGCACTGCCTTCTAGGTGTGCCCGGAAGTTCTGCTGAAGAAAATGCTCGCCAGGGGAAGGCAGAAGGCAGAGCCCTGAGGAATACCGTTACAGACTGCCCTCTCTGTTGATGGTGATCGTGGCCACCTCTGAAATGAGGTGTTTTTCTCAACCTGTCAGGGAGGTGGTGTGTCTCCAAGTACATTCTACCCTGCCGTGAGCTAAGAGAAAACGTGAGGCTGGCACTTACCGAGGACCCACCTGTGGAACGGCATGGGGAAGGGAAGCAGAGACCTATGCTGTCACTGTCCCTGGCGGTGAAAATGGCCTCTTCCCTCAGGCAGCCCCTGACCTCCACCACCCAGTTAATCTCTCCTCTAGCTTGACTGCTCTGGCACTGAACTCCCAGCTGACCCCCTGTATGTTCTGACATACGCCCTGCCTGTCCCGGGATACACTGGCACCCGGGCACACGGAGAGCCAGGCATCAGGGATGTTCTGCCTGTGGAAAATCGAACTCTGGGCACACCTGCTGATCCCATGAGCAGGCAGGTGCCACCTTACCTTCCTGGCTGCCACCTGGCACCTTCTGACCCAACTACATTCAGAAACCTATAGGTATCGGGAAGATGGGCGTGAGCCCCGCCCCAGCCCCCCACTAGCTATGGGAGCCTGGACGCCAGCCCGAGCCCTGCCTTTCCACACATGACGTGAGAGCCATGGTAGCAGCGAATCGGGAGGCTGCGGCGAGGCGGGGAGGGACACGATGAGCCCAGCATGCTCCTGGCACACGGCAGGAGCTCAGTATAGGCTGGCCTCCTCCCCTTCGCAGCCCCAACGTGGAGACTCGGCTTGGCATCTGAGACCGGCCTCCGCAGGCACAAAGCCAGAGGCTGGCGGCTGACGGGAAGGAGGGGACTGGTCCTCTGTGGGACCGGGAATGCCATTTTCCAGGGTTGTATTTCCGTCCGCCCCAGCTGTGGCGAGAGCCCCTCCAGAGGCATGAGGGGAATCCTGAGTGTTCCCTCGGTCCTCCCAGCACGTCACGTGGCGTTGAGACCTGCGCAAGGCCAGCCGTGCGTCCCCCGCGGCCCCCAGCTTACTGTGAGGATGACGGCTCATGACACACCAGTCATTCCAGCCATACCCTGCTGGCTCCTCAGGCCACAGGCCTGTCATGGCTTGTTCTCAACCAAAAGATCAGAAGGCAGGGGTGCAGGGAGGAGGGTGGGAACGAGACGCTGACTGCGCGTGCTCCGCGCCACCCCAGTCTGATGCCGGGGTTTCCACTGCCTGAGCCACAGCAGAACTCAGTTCCTCAGGGTGGCTGGGGGACCCTTAGGAGATCGGCCCCTGGGTCTTGAAAGTGACCGGGAGGAGACTCATTCCTCGTTATGAGCCACGAGGCTCCGAACCACCCTGCGTAGAGCTAGAACCGGGACGTTAGGCCAGAGAACCAGACGGCTGGAAGGCAGCGAAGACTGCGGAGACAACTCGGGAGTTTGAATCTCTGGTTAAGTTTGCGCTTTGCACAGCCCCCCGGAAGTTACTTTCAACCCAGCATTTTAAGCCGGGTTGAAATCCAGCCCCCCTGGCCCCTTGGGGTTGCCCTTATTCTGAGAGCAAGCAGATCTGTGATCCACCCAGGCAGGAAATCAGCTGCAGGGCTCCCTCGCATAGCAGCTGCCGGGGGGGGGGGGAGGCCGTCTCAGCACAGCAGGGGACAAGTGTCGCACACCAGAGCATGAAGGGGCCGGGCTCTCATACAGTGGAGCAAAGTCCCTTCATCAAGCCGTCTGGAGGCAAGAGGTCACCTTCGTCCCTCTGGGTGACAGACTGGCTTTAAGCCATCACGCTGCTGCCCGAGTTGGAGGTGGCCGCCTCAAACGAGCAACCAAGGCAGGACTTACCTTCCACTGCAGGGAGTGGAACCACTGGTCTCTCAGGTAGCTGTTGGCAGCCTGCAACGACAAGAACGGGAAAGCAAGGTTTGCATCTGCCGGCCAGCACACGGGTCCCGGCCTGCGCTGTCGACAGCAACCGCCCTATGACCCGCCGAGCCTTCTGAGGGTTTGCTCAGCTGAACCCGTTGTGCACAAAACCAAAACAGAAGTAGGGAGGCCTTTCTGAAAACAAGACATTGCTGTCATCGTGTGCATATTTTGCTGGGTATGAGTGACTTCAGACACTGTCGGCTGGAGAACTTTCACCGTCTCGATTTAGGATCACGGGAGGGGCCGGGATGAACCGGTTGGAAGCCCAGGAGTGAGAATGGTGGGAGCCAGCGGGGCCCTCCTTTGTACCAGGACTGTTCTGGGCACCTGGTGTTTGTCATCCACGTGTCTTCTCTCTCACCAGGCCTCACAACGGCCCTGCCAGGGGTGTCTCTCGCCATGCCCAGTTCATAGACAGGAAACACCTATACCCCAAGATCTCATAACCAAGCGCACTCACACCCAGGGCAGCCTGGCTTCCAGGCCCTTGTGTTTCGCCGCAGAAGTCATGGTAGGAAGCACCAGGCCTTGAACTCGGGCAGACCGAGGTCAAACCTCACAGTGGGGGACCTTCCCTGATCCACGCCACACTAGTTCCGAGTCTTTGGGCATCTCTGCTTCAATTTTCTCATCTGTAACTTGGGACAACGACCCTGATTTTGCAGGGATGCTGTGAGGACGGGGAATGATTCCTGTGGAGCAGTCTAGAACCATGCTTGACACATGGCGGGTGGTCAAACAATAAAGCAGCCATTGTTATTATTGGTGTCACTGCCATCATCAAAGTCTTCTCAAATGCGGTGTGGCCCCGAGGAAGCTCCTACCAGCTCTGATGCCTGTGGCTCCTACTCTCGCCTTGTTTCTGGATTTGCTAACAGCAGCTGCAACGTCATGGTGGTCAGTGTGCGTCAGACGCAGCGCTGAGCCCTACGTGTGGACTGGCTCATTCGGCCCTGGCGTGCCAGCCCTGTGAAGTCAGTACTGTCAGCATCTCACGTACAAATGAGGAAACTGAGACTCAGAAGGTTAAAAACTTTCCCAAGGGTTCACAGACAGGCGATGTGGGGCCAGGAATTGAACCCGGGCGGTCTGACTCATGCTGTAAACCACAATGCTATGGCAGCCTGAGTTCCCGACTGGCCACCCCCGGAAATGCAGTGTCCATTCCCCACCAGACCCTCTGCTCCAAGTGACCCTGACTCTGACAAACGCTGCAGCCTCTCTCCAAGCACAAATGCCCACCTCTGCTCCCAGCACACACACACGCACACTTAAACGTGTACCCCTTCGGTTCACTCTTGTTCAAAGAGATCCAGGTCACACCATAGATGGCCAATCACCGGCCCCTCGATCACCTATAAAACATCAGCCACTCTCCCAGTGCGGAGTGTGCAGGAATTCCTGGGCTTGAATACGTGACCCAGTTCAGTGGCCAGTGTGGCGGAGAATCAGGCTCTCGTGGGTGAGCTCAGAGACTCGTTTCAAGTGCTGGACAGACTCACACCAGGCACCGGGGGCAGGTGGGACTTGAGTCCATCCTGGGTGCCGAGTGTGCTGGAGGCAAGCCCTCCGTGTGACACAGGGACTCCTGTGATGGCTGAGCCTCCGAGAGATGTGGGTTCAAGTCCCAGCTCCACCATGTCTAGCAGTGGGACCTGGAGCAAGGTGTCTGATGACACAGGCTTGTGCCCCCTGTCAGGGGCTGCGGAGGCCGAGGAGGAGAGGCGGCCCCCTGGGAGTCTGCTGCTGGCCTCCCTCCCGTCAGCACTGACCTTGCTCTCCTGCTCTCGTGGCAATTCTCGTTCATTAAGATGACAAAATACACCCTGCTCTCAGGGAGAGGTCTGTAGCTCCCAAACGAGCTAATCCATGGAAAATGCTTACTTAGCACGGTGCCCGGCACGTGCACACTCTACAAACAGGAGCCGTCGGTACCATCAGCAGACCCAGCCAGGGTGCGCTGGCGAGTGTTTAACAACAGGCTCTCCGTTGTCAAATAAAATAAACAGCCCCGATCCTAGTGTGGGCCAGTCTCCACGGCATGAACGATCCCACCTTGGCTGATTCCATGCCACCAAGGGGATGTCCCCGGACCTGAGCTGGGAAGGGAGGTGCGCAACCAGCTCTCGTGAGCAGGCCGGGCTGGGATGGTCCAGCACCAGCACATGCCCGGTCCATAACCATTTCTGTGCCTGTTAACATACCAAGGGGGCAGGGCGGGGGGAGGTGTGGCAGGGAGAGGAAGAGCCCCCAAAGATGTCCACATCCTAATTCTCCGGGATTACATGCTCTTACATGGAAAGGGACTGTAGATGTGACCAAGCTAATGACATCACAAGGGTCCTTGTAAGAGGGAGGCAGGAGCGTGAGAATCAGACAGAAGCAGAGGTTGATGTGGCCATGAGCCAAGGAGTGTGGGCGGCTTCTAGAAGCTGGAGACGGTGAGGAAACAGAGTCTGCCCAAGAGCATCCAGAAGGGAACAGCCCTGCCAACACCTCCATTTTAGCTCGATGAGACCCATGTTGGACCTCTAACCTCCAGAACTGTAAGAGACTAAATCTGTGTTGTTGTGACCACGAAGGCAGGGCAATCTGTCACCGTAGCAATAGAAAATGAACACAGGAGGTACGACCAGCTTGGTTTAGTGCTGACACGAGCCATTCCACTGGCTCTAAGGGTCCACAGTGGGCCTGGGCAGTGGCTGTAAGGTGTCCCTGGCTGCACCGAATGGCCAAGCACAAAGAGAAAGAGGGAGGCAGAGGAGACCCACGTCCCTCCCTGCGTCCACTGGCCCCACCACACTGCCCTGCATGGTTGTGTCTGTCTGTGGCCCTGTGAGGGAAGGGACCACACATGTTTTGCCTGCCACTGTATCTCAGGCTTGTGGCACTGGGTGGCCGAGAGGTGTTCGCTGAATGCATGGACAAAGGAACGAGTGGGCTATGAGCTCCCTAAGAGCAGGGTCTTACCTCTAAACCCCCAGTCCCGAGCAGCAGTGGCCAGGGGTGCTTACACAGGCATGGACGGACACACAAAGGAAGAAACAGGAAAGCAACCCGGGTAGCCGGTGGCCAGAAGAGGCTCCCTGCCCTGCTCAGCAGCCAAGTCCAGCACAGATCCGTCCCCTGCCGTGGTTGAGCCCAGTTCTTGCCATTCTGGGGGCCTCCCCCTTGTGAGCCTTTAAGGGACCTCCCACCCCCTCGGTGGCATGTGAGCGGGTCACCTGGGCTTGGATAGGCGGAGGAGATGGCATTGTGGGTGGGGGCCGTGTCCCGCCCAGCAGCCTCCTGCACAGCTGGTTACAGGCCTGCCCCTTGCCGCCCCCACCTGAGCCTCATCAGTCCCTCTCCTGCCCGAGATAGCTGGAGTCCATTCCAGCTGCTCGTGCATAAGGCCCTAATGGATCCGCAGGGACCACTAGACCCTTGGCCTCTTCCTCCTTCTCGAAAGTGAAAGTTTCAATGCATTTTCCCTGCAGATGTTTTTCCAAAAGGATCCAACATTGCCATGACCATGGCTTCTCCTGGTCCCATCACCAGCCCTCCCGGCACCTGGGCCCCCAGAGCTCATGACCAGGTGTCCTGGCCCTGCCAGGCTGGGTCAGTTTGCCCAGCCCACTGCCGAGCCACCAGCAGGGAACATTGACAGATCCTGTCCCGACCGCAGCCGCCTGGTCTGGCCTTGGCCCTGCTTCCTGTTGAGCTGCACGGACCCCAGGCCTTGGTGGCCTGCCTCTCACAGCCGCACTCGCTGTCTAGAAGGGGCGGGGGCATTTCTTCAGTGTCACTGACCACAGATACTGCATGCGTCCATACTCCTCTCGGCCCTGTCCTTTCAGGCAGAGCCATCCGAGTGTTCCAAGCCTTTTCTCATACGGGAGTGTGCAAAGCCCCTTCCCCAGCCACACCCAGCTTTCTGGACACTTTCATTCCTCTCTCTGGTTGTCTCAACTTTGGGAGGTCAGCGCGGCACTCCAGGAAGAAGGCAGGCTCGGGCTCGACGGCGCAGTCTGCAGATCCCAGCTGCACACAGGTGTGTAACTTCAGACTGCGTAGGAACTAACTGCGATGGCCCATGGCAATACCAACCACAGGCCGGAGGTACCGACCGCATGTCAGGCACCACAAGAGATGCCTCGCGCGTTTCTCCCCCCATCTTCGAGGTCCAATCTTACAGACCAGGGAGCTGGGGCTCGGAGCTGGTGGTGGGCCCAGCTGCATCCCCAGGTGCCTGCCCTGCCCGGCCCCTTCCCCGTGCCCACCCTCCCTGCGCCTAGGCCAGGACCCCCTGCCTCCTCTGCTTCCCACAGCTTCTGGCGGCCACTTCTTAGAGCCCTGAGCCCACACCCTGCGGCTGGCTGGGTGTCACGCGTCCCACCCACGGGATTGGGATGCGAGGCAGGATCTACGCAGGATTAACTGCTACCTCCCCTGTGAACCCGGTGTCAGAAATCCAGTTAGCCAAATGAATTAATTACATGGAAAGCAAAGCGGGAGACACCCGGCCCAGGGAGCACAGTCTGCGGCAGAACTCTGCAGCACCTCCTTCCCAGGGAGGCAGAGACGGCCAGTGCCTGTCTCCCCACCAGCACGGTTAGAAGGAAAGGTGGCCAGCCCTCCCTCCTCCGGCTAGGCTGGCTGCTGCTGGAACAAGACAGAGACCTCAACTGTGTCTGTCCATTCTAACAAATGAGGCTCTTTGAATCAGAGGCTCAAAGGGATGTTAAGGACCACCCAGTCAAGGGGTTCTCAGTCTTTCGGGGGTTTATGGACCCCTCTGAGAGCCTGAAACGAGCTATAGTCTCACACCCAAGTCATGTCCACATCTATGCATCCACCCCCCACACACAAACACACACAGACACACACATACGTAATTGTGCAGATAGTTCCAGAATACTCTCTGGACCATGGGATAAGGACCTGGATTTAACTCAATCTTTTTCTGCTGCCATCTTTCTGCTGAGGAAACTAAGACCTAGATTTGCTGGGGTTGTCATTAGAACGTTTCCAGCTCTCTTCCCTCTGGGTACAGGTGGGCACACACGGCCAAGGGGCTTACTGTAGCCAGTGGAATGTGAGCTGATGTGACACAGAAGGACCCGTCACTTCCAGGGGGAAGCCTTTAAGAGCCAGTGCACTACTGAGCCACTCCCTCCCCCGTGCCATGGTGGTGCGTGTGCCACCGCAGAGCTCCCAGCTGACCGCGATGGGTACACAGCGTGAGTGAGAAATGCTCCTTTGCTGATTTCAGGCACTTAGACTCCGGGGCTGCTTGACGCTATAGCATAACCTGGCTTGGCCTGTGTGCACGTCCCACCAGGAACACTCTGTCTTTGCCCCTTCCCTCTGCTGCCTGCCCAACTCCCGCTTACCCTGCAGGTCCCACCTGAAATGCCACTTCTGCAGAATGACTGCCTTCCCTCCCCCTCCCCAACCAAATCAGGTGACGACGCCTCACCCAACATATCACGCTATCCTGTAATTGTCTAGTCATCCTTCCTCCCGCAGGCTGCGGGCTCTGTGAGGTCAGGAACCACGTCTGACTTATGCACTGCTGTGTCCATAAAAGCCAGAGGAATGTTTGTTAAATGAAACGTTGGCTGAAGTGGATGGATACATGGATGGATGGATGAATGGACAGATGGCTAGATAGGACAGATGGGAAGATGAATGGATAAATGGATGGGTGGATTGATGGGCAGATTGATGGATAGATGAGATAGATAATAAATGGATGGGTGGGCGGATGGATAGATGGATGGATAGATAGATGAGACAGATAGATGATAAATGGATGGGTGGGTGGATATATCAGAAGATGGATGGACAGATAAGACAGATGGACAGTCGGGCAGATAAATGGATGGGTGGACAGATGGATGGATGGAGCACGAGTACACCTATTCTGTTCATGGAAGCAGATCTTCAAAAGAACTCTTTAGCCTTGATATTCTTCTCTTCCCCAACTTGTATTTGACCAAGGCTCTAGAAATAATCATGGTGGTGTTTTCTTGAACATCTACTATGAATCAGGCACAGTGCTAAGTACTTTACATATAGTATCTCTGATCTTCACAATATCCAAGGAGATAAGTATTTAACATTATGAGTCCAGTTCACAGATAAAGAAAATGAGGCCCAGAGAGGTTCCTCCTGTTGTCTAGGGTTACACAGCAAGTGCACAGTAGAGCCCAGGGTTACACAGCGAGGTACACGGTCGTGGCAGCGTCTGGGGTTGCACAGCTAGTGCGCAGGAGAGCCCAGGGTTACACAGCAAGGTACACGGTCATGGCAGCGTCTGGGGTTGCACAGCTAGTGCGCAGGAGAGCTGGGCCAGACTTCAGGTCTGTGTGCTCCCAGTTCGCTCTCCCTGTTATCCCCCTGGCACATGTGAACAATGCCTCTGAGCCCCTTCGGATTCCCAGGACTTGGGATGGGGCATCTGTGAGCTTTGTTTGTCCAGAGCAGCTGCCCTGCTGATGGAAGGGAAGGAGGAAGGGCTTGGCACCCTGTTCCGATCATGAGGAGGCCCACCCTGAAAATGAGGGGGTGGGCCAGAACTTTCCTCCCGAAGAAGGCGTGGTGGCTGATGGAGGCAGAGAGGTTGGGAGAGCGTAGGTCATTAGCTGCTCCTTCCTTCGGCTTGTCTGACTCTGAAGGCAGACAGAGCCTGGCAGGCCACATCCTGAATCCCGGTGCAGGCATCTCTAAGTGCCTTCCAGGCACAAGGAAAGCTGACCCGGCTGTGCCTTGGCGGGGGCGAGGGTGTGCTTCTGCACAGCGTCCCCAAGCTGCCCTGCAGGCGGCCGAGCGAGGACAACCCAGCCCAGTGGCACCGCCAGGCATAGCCAGAGTCCTGAGGGTCACTCACAGGAGAATCCTTTCAAACATGGGAAGCCCCCACCCCCACCCAAGTCCCCCAGAAGCTCCAGCCTGCAGGGTTCTGACTTCTCCTAGGGACAAATCTTTCGAATACTGGAAGGGCCTGGTTCCGGGCAAATGCTGCCTAATTTCCTCTTCCAAACTTGCCAAGTTCTTTTCATTGTTGCATTGTCTCGAGAGGTGAGAAAAACAGCCAAGGGTGCTCTGTGGGCGCCCTTCCCAAATCCCCCTTCTCCGGCCCAGCTTCTTAGGGAAAAACAGCACGTGCTTCCCAGATCGGAAAAGTCTTTCTCTCCAGCTTCCAGTAAGAAAGGAACCCACCCTGTCCCTGCCCTGCTGCCAACGTTTGGGGTAAACAGTTGCCCGGCCTCCTGCGGGACTTTCCGGAACATCGGTGAGAAGAGCCACGTCTTGGAAACCGTCCCAGAGGACAGACGCTCGGAGGGAGGAGGGTCCCCTCGCTCGTGTCTCGCCTGAAGCCTTGTTGAGGGCGCCGTGGCTCTGTCCACCTTTGCTAATGGGTGGAAACCCAATCTCGAGGCAGAATCCCCAAAGACAATCTGTGCGTTACCCTTCAGGGCCCACCGTCCACCCGGGGGCCAGCAAGGGGCGCCCCCATGATGCTCTCGTTGCGCCATCTGTGTACTTACATGGTCGCCCTCCTTGCAATGAAACTAGCAGGAAGAGCATTGAGGGAGGAGAAGATAAACAGGGCCTTTTTGTAACCAGGGATTCTAACAACACGGCACTAGAAAGCTCTCGGGGAAGAACACAAAGCAACCAGAAACACCATCATGCCCGGGCAGGAGGGCTGGGCCCCTCTGTCTGGCTATTCGGCCTGTAGGCAGATTGCTCAGTGTCCGGGAGCTGGGGACAAGGTATGTGTGCTTAAATGTCCTCTTAGCCTCCCCTAAATGATCAGGTTAGCTCCCCAAGGCCCGCATGAGGCACCAATTCAAACTCTAACAAGCAGGAGTTGTGTTAAGTTGGTCCCTGGGAGACAGAGAGGAGGAGGAGGGAAGGAGGGAAGAGGGGAGAGAAACAGAGAGGGTCGGAGACAGGTTCCGAGGTGGACAGAGGGGCCTGGAGGAAGAAACTGCAGGAGAAAGGCAGAGTGAGCTACGGCAAGAGACAAAGAGAAAGAAGAGAGAGGGGGAGGACGGAGGGAGGGAGATGGAGGATAAGTATCAGAGAGACAGAGGAAACAGACGCACAGATGCAGAGAACCTGAAAAGGAGAGACAGAGACAGGGCAGGCTGGCCCAGGGAAGGGATATCGGGCCCCTCTTTGGCGCCCTTGGAGCCCCGACATCGCTTAGGTAGAGAAAGCTGCCCCGTGTGCAGAGGATGGGCCTGTTTGGGGACGCTGGGACGCTGAAGAACCCCCTACATTCTGAGGCTGGAGCCCGGGGCACGGAACGTGAGGTCAAAACGAACCATTTTTGAGGCCGGAACTGCCCAGCGGAACTTTCTGCAACGATGGAACCATTCTCATCTGTGTGTCCAGGACAGTGGCCATTCGCTACACGTGGCTGCTGAGCACTGCAAACGCAGCCGGTGGACTGAGGAATTGCGTTTCCAGTTTGACTGAATTAAATCCCAAGGCAAACCGCGTGCAGGGCGGCTGCTGTACTAGACGGCACTGTCCAGGCACTTTCACGCCTCTGCTGACCAGGAGCGCTCAGGGAAGCTTTCAGATGGGCTGTGACCCGCCAGCGCACCCGACTGCCTCCGCATGCCACGCACCCCCAGCAGGGAGGATCTGGCCCAGGGCCACAGGCTTGGCCTCTGGGACCGTGGCCCCAGGTCCTAATGCAGCGAGCGTGCCACACAGCAATCAAGGCTCTCAAAGCGAAGGAACCCACCACCTGTCCCAAACAGCACGTGAATATAAGAAAGCCCTGGCCACCACCTCCACGGTCCCAGCCTGGGGGGCCAGGTAGCACCCCCCACACCCGCCTTCCCAGAACCACATGGACTTCCCAGCCTGGAGCTCATCTCCAGGATGACCTGGAACCCATTTCTAGAACAAGACAGCTGCCCACTACCCGGGCATGACGGCGAGGGGGGAGGGGCGCGAGGACAAGAAGGAAGTCCACCCACGTCCACCTCCCCTGGCTCCTCGAGTGACAGCCAGGGAGAGGCCCACGGGCGGCAGGGGTGGGGGCTGCACCCACCTGGGCTCTCCGGGGGGTGGGGGGAAAGGCCGCGGACGGCCTCGTCTGCTTCTCCAGTCCTAGCTCTGGCCCCGGCTCTGCGTCTGGATCGGAGGAGCTGCCAGCTGCCTCTTCTTCCTCCTCCTCCTCCTCCTCCTCCTTCTCCTCCTCCTCCTCCTCCTCCTCCCTCCTCTCTCCGGCTCCTGCCTCTGGCTCCGCTGTCCCAGCGAGAGGGATGCCGGAGAGGCCAGAGGCCCACCCGCCCATTCGGTCGTCAGCACCACAGGGCAGCCCGGACTCAAAGGCGCTGCCAGATGGACGCGGCCAGCCAGGTGAGTCATCGCAGCTGGGCCTGCAGCCACGGCCAGGTTAAAGGGACATTCCAGGCGCTGCCTTCCTCCCTCGCAGCCTTGCTGCCCCTCCATCCCTGGGGCAAGTGACGCTCTGGCCTTCCTTGGGGGAGGGGCTGCCTCCCCCTGAGCCCTGCAGCCCCCGAAGGAAGGAGGCTCAGCCCTGGTGGAGTAGCGACCACCACTCCCAGGGAGCTGGGGGCTCAGGGCCCCTCCGCTGACTGACTGTTTCAAGAGTCTCCGTCCTGCCTCTCTGTCACTCGTATATCCAGGCCCCTCTGTCCTGCAACCAGGCTGATTCCCCCAGTCTTTGCTCTGTCCTTTAAGAGCTCTCAGTGGCTCCCTGTTGCCCTGAGAATACAGTCCGAGGCTTCCTCGCTGGGCTAACATGACCTGCATGATCTGGCCGCCACTCAGCAGACGCGGACGCGTCCAAAGGCCCTGAACTGCACAGGCCCCACCTCCACGGCTGCCCGGGGTCAAAGGTGGGCAGGTGACCCAGGGCAGTGCACTCCTGATGCCTGAATGAGACCAAAGAAGAGCCAGTCAAGATATTCCATGAGATTGTATAAAATGTACTGAAAGGAGAAAGGGCTCTCGCTTATTAAGGATCACAAGCTCTAACGATGTGGTTCAGGGCTGCCATCTGCCCACCTTTGCCACCACGCGGTGAGATTCTGCCTGACAACGAAGGCAACAGAAGCAGAACCAGAAGATGGAGAGAGATGATGAAAATTAACGATCTCATTTAACCCCTGGATCCAGCTATGCCTGAAGTCCTCTCTTGGACTTCCCAGTTATTTTAATAGTTACAGCATTAAATTCTGGTTTTTGTCTCACAAGTTTGAATAACGTTTGTGTCACTTGCAACCAAAGTCCTGTCTAGTACATACAGAATATACATTTTTTCCCCAAAAAGGCAGCTTATACTTCTACCAGTCTCAAAAGACTTAGATCAATAAGAAGAAACCCCCTCATTCGAAGTAAAGAAAAAGGTAGCATCTGTTGCCCATTTGTTTTTTACAGCATTCTAGGGCCTAACAACTCTCCTGTGTACCTCAGTTTCCTCATCTGTAAAATGGAGATCATAAAACTTATTTCTCAGGTTTATCAAGAACTAAACAAGTAACATGTATAGCTCCCAGACTGTGGCAGGCATGCAGTAGGAGCTCAATCCATGCACATTCCCTCTTTCTTTTCTCCGGTGAGCTCCAGTTTATATCTTTCTTACATTTGGGGGGGGAAAAAAAAAAGCCCCTGAAGTCAAACAACCTTTCCTCCCGACGGTTGGCTGCCACCCTCCAAGGGAGATGCGGAGGGTGCGTGGGAGGAGCAGGGAGAAGAAACCGCTTGTTCATGTTTATTTTCCTACCTGCAGTAAGACAGTTCCCCCAGGAATTGTGAGCTGTAAACAGTACTTCGGGGCGTTCTCCCAGGACAGCAGCTGAACGTCCTCAATAGCGCTGTAGGAGACTGAGTTTTCCATGTACCCGGTTGGCTGCAGCAGAAAAAGAAAAAACAGAGACAGGCGCTGGTTAGGAGAGCAGGCGGGACATCCGCACCTCAGAAGGAGGCTCCTGAAAACACCCCTCCCTCCTCTAGCGACAAGCCAACGGGCCGGCGCAGAGATTCGCGCTGCTGGGGACCAGAGGGAAGCTGTCGCTCCTGCTGGCAGCATCCGGCCGGAGGGCGGGGCCCGCGGTGGACGTTCGCTGGCGCGTCTGGAGGTGCAGAGTCGGGAACAGACTGGGAACACCTCCAGGGCAAGGACTGAGGATTGTCCCTCTTACCACCCGGGCGGCCCAGCGCCAGGCGCAGCAGGACTCCCTCCATCCCTCGCCGGCAACGAGCTACCACCCTCCCCTGCCCAGAAATCACCCGTCTCCTTCCTTCCTCTCTACCCGCAGACACACGTTCTCCGCTCGGCATCCAGAGCCACGTTCCACACCTCCGCTCCCCTGCTCAGCATCCTTCGATGGCTCCTAGTGGCCCAGCCATGAAATCCACACTCCCATCCATGACGGACAGACCCTCCACCCCCACCCCTCAGCGGCTTCTCTCCCTTCCCGCGTGCCCCACGCTGGCCTGCCGACAGCGCCTCACACTCAACCTGGTCCTTGTCTCCAAAAGGCCACGGCCCCGCCCACGGCATCTCCTCACCTACACGCCAGATCTCACCTCAACGGCACTTTTTGGGGCACCTGGCACCCTCCAGACCCCACAACCACCCCCATGCCTGCATCCTTCCCTGTGTGCCCCCACAACCACCTCCATCCTCTCCAGTGCTCACCACACCCTATTTGATTATTTGTAGACTTATACTGTGTCACTATCTGTTCACTGTCGACCAACTGATTTTTTCATTCATCGGTTCAATTATCCGACAGATATTGACTGAGCTTCTGTTATGTTCCAGGCACAGTGCTGCACAAAGAATCAAACTAGGGTGTGGTGACAGGTGGCTGAGAACAGGGGCCACCATGTTAAGATCAAGGTAGAGCATCCCAGAGCTCCCATCTGTGCAAAGGCCCTGGGGCAGGATCAGCTGGGAGCGTTCGGGGAGGAGCAGAAGGCCACACAAAGGGAGGGCCAGGCTAGTGATGCCTTGGAGAGATGCTCGGGCCCCTCCCGGAGGGGCTTGTAGGTCCACCTGGGGATCTGAGTATTACTGCCAGGGGACAGAGCATCGCAGAAGCTTTAGCCGAGTTGCACTGGGACAGCTGTGCAGAGCGGGTGGCAGCAGAGCGGGTGGCAGCCTGCAGGCTGCTGCACAGGCCCAGATGAGCAACGAGGCTGCTCGGAGCCAGGGGGTGCGGGGAGGAGGAAGCCAAGTTCATCCTGCGCTTCTCACCAGCGCATCACCCACCCTCGACGGGACCCCCCTGGCCACCCATCCAGGCAGCTGCTGTGTCCCGCCCAGGAAGGGTCTCTTTACATCAGCAAGTCCAAAGGCAGACCCGCGGGCCCTTCGACAGCCTGCCCTACTCCAGCGCCCCTGCGCTGCTCTGCAGTCAGCGTCGGCCCTAGCAGCACAGCCCGTCCTGAGTAGCGCCAGCGACGCCAGGGCTTGGCAATTGGTTCTCTGCTTATTTTCCAGCCCACGTTCAAATATGACTGTGTTGCTGCCGACTGGCTGTCCCCAGCTAGCGCTGAAGCACCGCAGGAGCAGGAAGGCTCACCTGCTCTGTTCCACACACCTGAACGGCACCTGACGTTTAGGAGGTGACTGCTATCAATATTGTCTTCACGAATGAACGAATATCTTACCAAAATAAAGAGAATGTTCGTCCATGTATTACCCGTAATCACTGCGCATAACACACTAGGGTAGCTGCTTTCTTATTGCTATTTTTTAGATTAAAATTTAAAACTTCCTTCGGGAAGCAATGGCAGCTGCCCAGGGTGCCCAGAGGCGCTGAAGGCCTTGCCTTGGGGGCTCATGTCCACCTGTCTTTCTTTTTTAAAGGCTGGGGCGGCCCCTGAGCCCTTGACACACAGAAAGGCGGAGCGACAGGGCTGAGATGTAGCCGCTAGTGTGTCTGGAAAGTCGCGGGACCACAAAGATGCAAAGATACAAAAACCCATTTCCAAATCCGGACAGCCGGGAGCGCGGCCGCAGTGTCGCAGAGCGCAGCACGACCGCAAGAGGATGAACTAGATCGGCCAGACCAAGCGGACGACCGGCCTCCTGTCCGCAGAGTCGCACGCCGGGCACACGAGCACAAAGCCCCGAGGCTTCTGCTTCTCACCACCGCCTCCTCGGAGACCCCGCGACGCGGCAAGGCTGCGCGCTGCTCGGCACCCACACGCCGGCAGGGCACGTGCTCCGAGGGACAACCCTGCTAACGCTGTGAGTGCGACAGGACAGGAGGGAGGCCCCCGCTGGCCAGTCTACCTCCTTCTCAACGCTCTGCCTTGGCTGTCTTAATGTGGCCATCATCAGAAGTCACAACCAGGGCATTCTGGGAAAGGCTGGGTATAAATAAATACTATTTCTCAAAGGCAGATTTATTGCTTTCCCACTCTGTGTAGCAGCATTTGGCCAAAAGCAGAGTTTTTAGAACTAAGGAGACTTGTGTTTAAGCTGCTTGCTGTGTGTCCTTAGGCAAGTTACTGCACCACTCTGAGCCCGTTTCCTCCAATAGTACGAGGAGAATTTATTTAATAGTTAGAATTAATGGGAGCATTAATGGACATCCAACCCATCACAGGCTTAGCACAGTCCCCAACAGGCTCAGCAACATAAACTATTGTGAAAAAGACTCAACTTTATCTCTGGAGTCTTCCTCCTCAAAACCCATTACCCAGGTCTAACCATGAGAGAAACACGAGACAAACCCCAGTGGAGGGACGTTCCTCAGAACACCTGAGCAGAACCCATCAAATGCAAGGAAGGCCTGAGCCCCTGCCCCAGCCGAGGGAGGGTGAGGGAGACGCGCTACATGACGGCGGGATCCCAGACAGGCTCCTGGGACAGAAAACGGGCATCAGGTAAAAACTGAGGGGAAAAAAGGAAATCAGATAAGGTGTGGCCGTCAATCTCAACGTATCGACATTGGCCATTAGCGGCGACAGACGGAGCACACTGCCGCGAGACGTCAGGAACGGGGAAGCTGAGCACGTCTCTGTGGGCGCTCTGAATTGCTTTCGTCACTTCTCTCTACATCTCAAACTATTCTAAAATAAAATGTGTATTATGAATAAAAAAAGGGCTGAAGCTGCCATGCTTGTTGCTGGGCAGGAACATGCGAGGTCTGCGGGGAGCAGGCGCAGGGGGGCCGAGCGTGCCTGGGACAACGTCGCAGGTGACTGATGATGCCCTGGTGACCTGAGTGCGGCAATCGGAGCGTCAGCGGGGAGATTCCGGCACGGGGTGGGAGGCTGAATGAGATGAAAGAAAAACTGACATCGTCCTCCGCTGAGGGAAGCCAGGAGACCCAGCGCTGAGAGGTGTATCCAAGGGAGCAACCAGCAGATCAAAACCGAGTTTTGAAAGCCTAGGAGCGGTGTGAGATCCGTGCCGTGGGATCCACTTGGAATACTCCAAACAACAGGGGCTGACACCAGGCTGGTGGCTGAGGGGCCAACTGTGAAAGGGCAGCCCTGGGGACTCTTGGGGACGACAGGATTATCTTCCATTTTGACCGTGGTGGTTGTTACTCAGCTGTTCCCGTGTGACAAAACTCAGGCTGAAAGGTGAATCTTACTTTATGTAAATTACAACTCAAACCTGGCTAAAACGGCGGCGCATGAGCACCCAAGACAATTTGGAGGATGACGAAGAGAATAAAACCTTTCAGGTAAAATCCCACCGAGACCGCTCGTCAGCACTCCGGTGGACGGGGCCCTGATTATCTTTCACACGTATTTTTACAAAGCCAAAATCACGCGGTACATACGACGGCCTTTGCTCACACGTCGCATCAGGGAGATACCCCCCTTCTGAACAGTGACCCCCGGAGCTCGCGTTTTCGGGGCTGTGAAGTATTCTGCCACCTCTGTGTCATCTCTGTCGCGGCCCCTCCCCGGGGACGGTGCTATTGTTTCATCTCAGCTGCCATAAACAGCTCCATGGCGAACATCCTCGTGAAACATGTTTTTCTGCCCTATATTTAGGGTTATTTCCTTAGGCCAGATTCCCAGAAATGGAGCGACTGGGACAAAAGGCAAACGCATGCTTTACGTTGTTGCCAAACTGCTCTCATTAAAGAGACGTTAAGGGGAACAGGGCAGCCCCGGCCAAGGCGGAGGGGCCTTCGTCCTTGGCCACCAGCTCGACTGGGCTGTGTGAGGAGCGATGTTCCACCCAGGTGAGTTCAGGGCAGCTGCCTGATAGCCGAGTGCCCGCAAATGACCGCGCGGTGCGGGGTGTGTGTCACGATGCGGAAGGCCACCAGCCGGGTCCTGGCTCTGGCGGACACTGCCTTCCCACGGAGTCGGGGAATGGGTCGGGGACTAACATAAGGCTAGTTTTGGGGGGTCTTGCGTCTGCCAGACCAGGAGGAGACGCGTCCCCTCTGCCTCTGCCTCTGAGGGGAGGTCCCGCCCGGTGGCCTTAGCACCCAGATCTGGGCTGGAGACAGCAGGGCCTGCAAGACCCCCAGAGGCCTTCAGAGCTGACATTCCAAACTGGGCCCCTCCTCGCAGCTCCCCCACAGTCAGAGTGGGTGGGGACGGGGTGACCAATGCCCCCCGAGACCCTCCCGCCGGGCCCCCCCGATGCCGCGAGAGGCCGCAGCCTTCCCCCTCCCTGCCTTTCTGGGGAGCCGGCTTCCTCCCGCCCAAACCTGCCTTCTGGTTTCCATGGGGATTGCTCTAAAAGTAAGCATGAGTCGTGACGTCCAGGCTGACTCAAGGCACACGGCCTGCAGAGGGGAGGAGGCTCCCGGACCCCAGAAGAAGAGGCTGGTCTGGAAAATCCTTTCCCAAGTTCGCTTCTGAGGCTGGGGAACGTGGGAGGCAGTCGGGGCCCGGGCTGAAAACAGCAGGCTGTTTCTCGTGGGGTGTTTGTGACCCTGGCAGCCTGCTGGGTGTGCCACGCTGGGGCCAACTCCCCCTCTCCACGCAGGGGAGTCACCTGAGTCATCACGCAGGGAGACCCACGCAGCACAGCCAGGCTCCAGGCACGAGGGAGGATTTGCCCTGGACCCGCACAGGCAACCTGGGCCTCGGAGGCGAAATGTCAGGCCGGATGGCAGGGGGCCCCTTCCAGCCCCGCACACAGTCAGCAACAGCGGCGGCAGAAACAGTAACAAGGATGTCATTATGTCGTCCTTGGCGGTGACACCACGAAGTGGCTTCCACTGGGGGCATGGGCTTCACTCCTCACCTCCCCCTGCTGCATTTTAAAAATTCAAGGTAAAAGTCACATAACGTAAAATCACCCATTAACCATTTTCAAATGTACAATCCAGTGGTACCTAGTACATTCATGACGCTGTGCAACCATCGCCTCTGTCTAGTTCTAGGACGTTCCCATCTCCCCAGAGCAGGCCCCACGCCCATCGGGCAGTGATCCCTGCCACCCCGCCCCAGGCCCTGGCCACCGCCAGCCCGGTCTCCCTCGGTGGGAAGGCGCCTGCCCCGACATCCCACGCGAATGGAATCACACTCCGCGGTCCTCGGCCTCCGCTCCTTTCACTTAGTGCTTCTGAGGTTCGCTCGCGCCGAGCACGAACCAGAACTTTATTCCTTGTTATGGCTGAGGAACATCCCGCCGCATGGATGGGCCACGTGTTGTTCATCCGTCATCCGCTGGTGGACGTTTGGGTTGTGTCTGCCTTTTGACCTGACTGTTGTGAGCAGCCTGGGGCACACGTATCTCTTTCAATGTGACGACGGACACCTGCTATGCAAACGCCACCCTCACCAAACGCACCACCCACACATAAATGCACAGGTGCCCTAGTTGACATTTATCACGCGGTTACCGTGTGGCCAGCACCATGCTAAGAGCTCTGTATTAATATATATCACCTCGATTAACTTTACAACAATGCTCTACTTACACAGGGGGGCTGTATTTACCCATTTATCCGCATGCTGCAGAAGAAACTGAGGCACAGAGAGGTGGATATGTCACAGGTTCACTTAAAACGCACACCTGGGATTCAATTTCACAACCCCCAAGACACTGATCTCCACCCCCACGTTCTGCCAGATGCCTCCGGCCACAGGCAAACTCCAGCTTGCACACCTGTGTGCACGCACACCTCAAATGCATCTCGTGCAGAAGGGAGCTGGGACCAGACAGCAACCAGGACAGGAGGGGTCTCAGAATCGCCCCCACCCACCCTGCTGCCACCCAGCCCAGCAGGTCCCCAGACACCTAGAGCTTAACTTGGCCTCCAGGGCAGAAACCCACAGACGCTCACTTGGGAAAGGCTTGGGCTTGTCAAAATATTTTGATGTTCTCTTTAATCCCACAAAGGGAAAGTCTATGGCAAAAGCAAGGCGGCGGGTAACAATCTACGGCTAGACGGGCCGTCTGGGCCCCAGTCCCAGAACGAATCTCCTCAAACGCCTTTCACACTCCCCCTCTCTTTGTTTCCTTAATGTAATTTAACCTCCTGTGGTGGCCCCAGGACTGCTGTTATTGCCACTACCATCCACTGGTGAGCTGGGCTGCAACCCAGCCACGTGGGCTCTTGGTGCCACTGGGGCACAGAGAGCTGCTCGCTGCAACCGGTTTTGAAATGGCTCCAGAGTGGGAGTCGCTGTCTCTGTTGTGTGTGTGGTTTCTCCAATCGTTCCATCATTCTCCTGATGACAAATGACCCCTCTCTGCTGCTGCCAACGTACCTTCCCCCACACCCTGCCCTCAAAAGGTTACAGCTCTTCTGTGTGACCTGTGAAACCAGAGTGCCCGGCCTGTTAGAACTATGTGCAAAGTAAAAGTAAAAGGGCTTTGAGCAAGAACATCTCCTGTGAAAAAAATACATCCCTCTCATTTACTTGATCTTATTTCCTGGTGATCAAAGTTTTTCGCAGCATAAAAAAGTTTACATCAGCACTGCCCAACAGGACTGAGCCGTGCTGGGAATGGTCTGTCTCTGCGCTGGCCAACGCCGTCGCTGCCATGGGCTACTGAGCGCTTGAGATGTGGCCAGTGCAACCTAGGAAGTGAATGAGACATTTTATTTAATTTTCGTTAATTTAAATTTAAATAGCCTCATGTGGCTGGAAGCTGCCTTACTGGTCAGCTCAGTTCTGCACAATACCCTCCATTTACGTAGTGAGCATCAGTTTTCACAACGCCTTTGTTAACTAGGTGTTTCATCCTCGCCACCAGCCTCGTGGGCAGTATTATCACTTTCACTTGCAGAGACTCAAAACTAAAGGGAAACGGTTATGTTCTGCCCTCCAGGCCCCTGCCTGGAGAAGAGCTACTATTCGGGACTGAATTCATGTATTACAGCTGTTCAACGAGCGGAGGCCTCCTATGTGGAACCCTATGCCCAGGCCTGGGGACAGGGCAGTGACAGAGAGGGACACAGCCCTGCAATCACGGGGCTGGTGAGTCAGACAGGAGACAGAGGACCCACGAAGACAGTGTGTTGGATAAACAGAAATTCGTGTCCTCAAGAGCGCGGCGCTTTTCATCTGAGCCTTTTGGCACCTCCGAGGCTGAGCAGTCACCAAGCCTGAGGAGGGCTCTGAAAAGGAGCCTGGATAGAGGGACCCACCCGGGACCCTGCTCCAGCTCCATGGAGTTGGCAGGGGCTGTGGGTGCAGGTGTCCCATCCCGGCCCTGGTGCCAAGACCTTCCAGGCAGGGAGTGTACCCTGCCTGCTCGCTCACCTCCCGCGTCGGCAGGGTCCATCCTCCACCAGCCCCCCTAATCCCACACCCCCCAGAGAGGGAGGTACTGCCAGCACCCGTGTGACAGACCAGAAATGGAGGCCCTGAGCAGGGTGCACCTTGACCAACCACACACGGGATCGGGGAGAGAGCTGGGAAGAGAACAGAGACCTTCAGACTTCACACCCTAGCCTTGGTCTACGATAGCCTAGTGAGCTAGAAACCACGGCCTACCGGAGTGATACTACCACACAATCCTCCAGCAGAGTGGCCCGAGTGGAAAAGACAGACAATGACAAGTGTTGGCATGAACACAGAGCAACCAGAGCGCTCCTAAATTGCTGGCAGGAGTTAAATTGCAAAACCCCTTTAGAAAACCACGCAGTAGCTCTGTAAAAGCTGGACACACGAGTCCCCCACAACCCAGCGATGCCACTTGTCCGCAGAAATGCCTACATACGGGCTCCCAAAGACCTGTGCACACGTGTACAGGCAGGGAGGCTGAGAAGGAGAGAGAGAGAGAGACCACATTCACAAAACTTTTTATTACAGCACATTATTATCATTGTTCTGTCTTATTATTAGTTACTGTTGTTAATCTCTTACTGTACCTAATTCACAAATTAAACTTTACGATATGTCACACGTATGTACAGGAAGAAACAGCACACGTAGGGTCCGGTACTATCCGAGGTTTCAGGCATTCACTGGGGGTCTTAAAACATATCCCTGGAGAACGAGGGGGAAAACAAGTGTATAGTGAAAAACACCCAATTGTATACTTTAAAATGGGGAATTTTATGGTACGTGAATTATATCACAACGAAGAAAAAGGTACTCACGTACCTGCCATAAGGGTGTCTGTGGGCAGTTTGCTCAGCACATGGCAAGCACTCGGTAACGGGTACTGTGCTGGTGCCCAGACCCGCAGGGGGTGCTGGCAGTGTGGCTGAGGACACAACCCACGGGCCAGACCCCAGCACGCGCCAGGTGCCCCGCAGGGACTCACGGCACAGAGACGATTATGTTTAAGGCTCAGTGAGAAGGAAGAAGGGGCTTTGCTCAAACACTGGCCAAGGTCCTCCCTCACCCAGGGATTGCTCCTTAAAAGTCAAATAGTGAGGAGGTGGCGCGCAGGGCAGACCAGCCAGCTCCTGTGTCGATGGCCTGGGGTCAGACCCCCGGATGGCGCCCGGGGGGCTGGGGCTGCGCAGTACTTAGACACTCCCTAGGCTCGTCCACCTCCTCCTGCCCAGTCTCAACCAAGCCCCCCGTGCCCAACCTTCCTTGGGGGCCCGGAGGGGCCGTGGGATCACCACGAGGGCAGGAAGACCTTCCAGGCCCCCTTCCCTGCGGCCCAGACCTCAGCGGAGCGGCGCCTGCAGCGGGGCCGGGAGGGCAGAGCAGCGTCCGGGCTCCGTGGAGACGGTCAGGGGCACGCTGTGGGCCCATTCATCACAGGCCCGGCTGTGGCAGCTGCCCCCTTTTATGGCCAAATGACTCCAGAGGTTTAATAATAGAACGAAGGACTAATATTTTCACGTTCAGACCCTTTCAACCCCGCTGTCTCTGCACGTGACGGGAGAGGATGGAGATCAGTCCCCAGGGCGTGGCGCCTGGCATCTGTGCCACCGAGCTCCTCTGCCACCGCAGCAGGTGATGGAATGAGACACAGGTGCCCCAGAGCCACCACCGTTTCCGACCACCGTGTCAACCACACTTCTGAGGACAAAGCAGCCGACTCGGACCGAGCGCATCGCAGGTGCCTCCGCTAAGCAGTCTGCAGTACCACGTGCCCGATGCTTCACGGGGACCCTGCGAAGAGGCACCTCGAGGCCCCTCCTCCGCAGAGGAAGAAGAGGAGCTTCAGGACTGTTAGACAGTGGGCTCAGCTCACGGCCAGCCGGGGGCCAGGACCGCTGACTTGCAGGCTGCCCCCTCCTGGCAGCCACTGGCCTGGGAGGCCCAGGATGACTCAGACATGCCAGAGGGGGCTTAATAACGGGGCGTGGGAGGGACGCGTACAAAGGTAACAATGCCACAACACGACGGGCACTGTCACGGGGAGGGTGTGGTGCAAAGGGCAGTGAGAGAAGGGAGGAACACTCTGGAATGTGGGGGACGGCTTCCCAGAGGTGACCTTTGAGCTGGGTCTTCAGGTGAGCAGGGGACGCCAGACATTCCCAAGAGGGCGCAGGAAGCACCAGGAGCCAGGCCGTGTGGGCCCCGGGCTGGGACGGAGAAGCTGTCAGATGAGGCTCGGGGACAAGGACGCCCCAGGAAGGGAACAGCCTCGACCACCCCGCCCTCCCACATTTCCGAATCCTCCCTCTTGGTCTTTCTCTCTGTTCCTTTCTTTTTTAAAAAATGAAAGTGTAAACACTAAGAGCAAAAGGGTACAGACCTTAAGCGGATTTATTTTTACATGTGCACAACCCTGTGCAGCCACCACCCGGGTCAAGACGTGGAACATCCCCAAAACCCCGGGAGGCTCCCTGGCGCCCCTCCCAGCCAACACCGCCCAGAGGGTCTGCTATTCTGGCATCCATCGCCATGGAGCAGCTTTGCCTGTTCTAAGACGTCTCGCAGATGCAATCACACGCGCTTGCGTCTGGCTTCTGTTGTCCCATACGACGTCCGAGAGGTGCGTCCATGTTGCTGCAAGTGTCTGCGACTCATTCTTCCTCTAACTGCTGAGTAGTGTTCCTTCCTATGCGCCACGTGTGTTCAGGGACATGCGGGCTGTTTCTGGTCTGGGGTGGCTGTGAACATACTTGTACACACTTGGTGTGGATGAACACACTCTTTGGGGTAAATAACCAGAGGTGGGAGTCCTGGGTCGCACAATAAAATGCTTATATTTAAGCCCAAGAAGTGCTCATTTGCAGGGAATTCCAGGGAAGCTTATAAAAACGAGCTCCTTTGTAGGGGCTGCCCTCAAGCCTGGGGAAGGACGAGGATTCCTGGGTTTTGGGGAAAGAACCGGGCTATCGATGCAGCTGAATTTTATCAAAAGACGGAGGACACCTGAGGCAGGGGGATGGCCTGAGCCCAGGCATTTGAGGCTGCAGTAAGCTGTGATCACGCCACTGCACTCCAGCCTGCGTGACAGTGAGACCCTTCCTCTAAAATCCAAACCAAAACCAGAAAGACAGAGCGCGCCTTTCGTAGAGGACTTCTGAGACCTGCAGCAGAGGCGGCAGCCTCCTCAAAACCCGACAGAGAGACGAGGAAGTGGCGGCAAACTATTATAAACGAGTGTGCAGACCTTTCGACGAGTGCCCACATGGCAGAGGCCGTCTGTTCTGTTCTGCACCTTCGGGGCGGGTCCTCGCCTCGCTCGGCACGTGCAAAAGGAAAGGCTCCTTTGCTCAAGTGATCACAGCTCTGGCTGAAAGGCTGGGAACAACGACCCTGTTTCTTGATATCGCTGTCACTTTAACATCAAAATCGCATGCCGGTGCCATGCAGGTCGTACCCATTTGGTGTTCTGGACACAGGAGACAAGGATCGAACAGGGAATTTTTCTGTCTTCAAAAACACACGCTAGTTGACAGTGTAATGCAGCTGGGGGATGTGGCTGGTGGCAGCAGGCAGACGGGCGCCCCGCCTCCATGCTCTCACAGGCCGGGGGCGTGCCTTGACCCGGTACCTTCTGTGCATTGATTCCAGCTGTGCATGTTGTGTGCTCCTGAGAGCAGAGACCCCGCATCTCATTCTGCCACCTTAGCTGTGTCCAGAGTAATGTGACTTGATGAAGGACCTTCAGTGGGTCAACTGCTTGCAGCTATTCTCCCACAAACAGAATGACCCATGAGAGAGGGTACCATTAGGATCCCATTTTACAGCTGAGAAGACCAAGGCCCAGAGAAGAGAAATAACTTTCCCTGAGCCATGCTGCTAGTTATTAACGAAGCCAGTATTTGAACCTGCTATGACTCTAAACCAGAGCTCGGCAAACATTTTCCATAAAGGGCCAGAGAGTTAATTCTTTAGGCTTTGCGGGCCACGTGGTCTCTGTCATAGCTGTCCACAGTGCTGCTGTAGCACGAAAGCAGCCACAGACAATCCACAAATGCCCTGGTCATGTTCCAATAAAACTTTATTGACAAAGACAAGTGTCGGGGTGGGTTTGGCCTATGGGCCACCGCTTGTCAACCCCTGCTCTTAGCCATTCAAGAGGGAATATACATGTGTAATGAATAGATGGAAGAAAGAGTGGAATATGTCTCCTCTCTTTGCTTTCTTTCTAAGGCAACTTTAGCTCAGAGCACCAAAAGGTGTTTCGTGTGTGTGCAGGTGAGTGGATGAATTTGCTATTTCTTGCATCCACCAGGACCAGGTCCTACTGAGAAATCCTGAGGCCCTCTGTCTCCACACTGTCCCTTCCAAGGACTCGCCTTAGCCCTAACCCTAAACTCTATGGAAGCATCAGACAAGCTCTGCAGAAATTTCCCAGAGGGTGAATTTGGGGGAAACCCCTTGGCCTATTCCCAAGTGAAACATAAAGGCCCAGGAGATGTGCGTGCTCCTTCCCAGAGTCACCCACGTCCGCCTGGGGAAGGGAGCTGCTGAATAGGACCCAGAAGTGAGCTGCCAGGACCTGGGCAAAGTGACCCCCATCACTCCCTTGTTCCCGAAATGATGGGAACGAGCCAACATGACAGACGTCTTATTTAGAAACCTTCTGACAGTGTAAAGAAAGCTGGGGACAGTGCCTTCCAGCAACACAGCCTTCTAGAAAATACCAGGCGAGGGGAGGGAGGGAGAGAGGAAGGAATGGGGAGGGAGGAAAAGAACAAGAGGGATGTTTTGGTCCAACGTGCAGAAGGAAACTGAGGCTCAGAGGGGCGTGGTAACTCCCCAGGGTCCCCCAGCCACAGGTGGCAGAGCTGGCAGAGACAGGGCCGCCCCTCACGCGTCCTACCGTGGTCCTCCCTGAGGCCCCGAGCTAGACTGGGTGGTGAGCAGACAAGAGCTCCTGGAGCTGGGCTTACTGTGCCCTCGGCCTCCAGCCTAGGACACCTGCCAGCACCCCTCACCCCACTGTACCCCAGCAGCAGGACTCCGCCTGTCTGCTCTGGGATCATGGAGGACCCAGGGTAGGCGCCAGCCTATCGTCACACACGCCATCGTGGTGATGTTGTCTCTTTACTTAAATTCTTCCCTAAACAGATGAACTCAGCACCCAGAGTTCACTGCACCCCAGGACCAGTTGAGGAGGAGAGGGTCCTGGTTATGAAGGCTGAACCTGTGTGTTTTTCTGTAGGTGTTCCAGCCAGTTCGACAGAGAGTTTTCTGTGCAAACACTGCATCGCCCTGGGTCAATGGTTGTGGATCTACGGACACAGACCACGGCAGGGCCCAGAGGATTGCTTTGTGATTTCTTCTCAGCATGCGAGCCTGCACCATCCCAGGCTGACGCCCCAGGTGTGCCAGGCAGGGGTGTCGCTGTGGGCAAGACCCGTCCCTGCCCACAAGCACTGCCCATAGACTGAAAAGAAAATACGTCTGCATACATATGTCCACTGTATTTCATACATAGGTAGATGCTATTGTTGTGAAAATGTTTGTTGAAAAGCAAGATAATATTCCGGATATCAGAATATCTTTATGGCATTTCAAATCTTGTTCTCAAATTGTAATGGGAAAGAACACAGGCTTGGGAGTCAGACAACCTGATTCACAGTCCAGCTCTGCCTCTCACAGGCTAGGGGGCCCCAGGCTAGAGAGCAAGTTAATCTTTTGAATCTCGGTCTCCTCATCTGCGAAATGGGAATGAAAACAGACCCCAGCTGACAGGGCCATCGCAGGACTGGATGGGAGGACGCACGTAACCCATGGAGCCCATGTCTGGCACACAGTAAGGGCTCAACAAGTGTTGGCACGTGGCACATGGGGGCTACTGGGTGCCACAACCGAACAGTATCCCTGCTGTCACGGAGATTCCCCGGTAGTGGGGAGACAGAAAAACCAGATAGGTGAAAGGGGGCGTTGGGTTTTGGCAATCACAAAAGACACAGCCATGTCATTTCAGAGGAATTAGGGGTGATTTAATCACTACACGGCGTCCACACTGGCAAAGCCCGGGCCTCCTGCTCAGGGTTCCCAAGGTAGAACACGCTGCCCCGAAAGGAGGCCGCTGGACAGTACACGACTGGATCAAACCTAGCAAGCCTGACACGGTTCGTGTGTTCGTCCCTCCAAACCTCTGCTGAAATCTGGTCCCCGGGGTAGGACGTGGGGCCTGCCGGGAGGACACAAAAGCGGAGCCCTCGTTGGTGCCCTGGCCGTGATGATGAGCGAGCCCTCGCTTTATTAGTTTAGGGGAGAGCCGGTTGTTTCGCGGAGCCCGGCACCACCTCCTGCCTCCCTTGCTCTTCTCCCGCCGTGGGGACACGCTGCTCCTCTTCACCGTCCACCTTCGCCGGTAGCTCCCCGAAGCCCTCGCAGACGCAGATGCTGGAGCCGTGCTTGTACAGCCTGCAGCACCGCGAGCCAAACAAGCCTGGTTTCTTTGAAACCGCCCGGCCTTAGGTATTCCTTTACAGCAGCGCAAAACAGACGACTAATGCAAAGCCCCGCACAGCGAGGGTCGGAATGTAAAGAGAAACCTTCTGAAGAGTCAACTGCAGTTGACGAGTCTGCCCAAAAGCTCTTAGAGAGGTTTCACCTGCGAATGGGGAAAAAGAGAGAGAGAGAGAGAGAGACAGAGACAGAGACAGAGAGACAGACACAGAGAGAGAGACAGAGAGAGAGACAGAGAGACAGACACAGAGAGACAGAGAGAGACAGAGAGAGAGAGACAGAGAGACAGACACAGAGAGAGAGACAGAGAGAGAGAGACAGAGAGACAGACACAGAAAGAGAGACAGAGAGAGACAGAGAGAGACAGAGAGACAGACAGAGAGAGAGAGACAGAGAGAGACAGAGAGAGAGAGACAGAGAGACAGACACAGAGAGACAGAGAGAGAGAGACAGAGAGAGAGAGAGAGAGAGAGACAGAGAGAGAGAGAGACAGAGAGACAGACACAGACAGAGAGAGAGAGAGAGAGAGAGACAGAGAGAGAGAGAGAGACAGAGAGAGAGAGACAGAGAGACAGAGAGAGAGAGAGAGAGAGAGACAGAGAGAGAGAGAGAGACAGAGAGAGAGAGAGGGGCATCTGTCCCAAAAGAAGGATTTGCGTGCTTTTTCTGGCCAGAAAACCAAAACCACGTAAACCACGTATCCCTTTCGCCGCCTCAACAGAAATATCCGAGGCTGCCGAACAAGGCTGGGGATGATCAGCCCCTCTCCGGGGTTCTGGAAGGTCTGGTTCTGCCTGATTCTAACTGCTCATTCCACACGGCGTCTTAGCTCTGAAAAGCCTCAGGCCTCGTGGAGGTAGGCCGGGGGTATAACCTCAGACAAAGGAACACGGTGGTTCTCCGGGAAGCAAGCACTGGGTGTGTTTCAAACAAGCGGGAAATCCCTGACGGCGCCAGTCTCGGGCCCTGCCTGGGGGCTGCAGGCTTGCATCGCAGGGTTTCCAGGACGTGTGACGAGGGCAGTCAACCCCTCCACCTACACACGGGCTGCTCAGCACAGACCTGGTGATCTTCCTCCGGGGAGGCTGCACGGGTGGGCCGGAAATACCCCGAGGCCCGGGCAAGCTCTCGCTCACCACCCAGAGAGGACCAAGGTGGGTTCTCCGTAACCACCATGAAAACTCTGCTCCCCAGAGGCAGCAGAGGAGGAGGGACAGCCAGGTTCAGTCACTTCGGGAAGCCGGGCGGAATACAGGAAAGTTCTGGAATGTGGACTCATGACTACCCGGGTCCCCATTCCAGCTCTGCAGCTCACTCATTGGGTGGCCTCCGGCGGCCACTTCACTTCTGGGAGCTTCAGCTTTGTCACTGGTAAAACGGGAATGAGAACAGTGTCCAACCTGAAGAGCTGCTGTGATGGTTACGGTGACGTGTGTCGCAGCCTGGGGAGCAAAGGGCTTTTCTACGTGGTGGCTCTGGCTGCACGGGGGTTCTCTGGGTGCAAATGTGACACGGACGCAATTAACCGCCTCATCGACCTTGCCCACGGGCATCCCAACTTCTACAACTCTGCCTGCCAAACAAAATGTACTTATAACAAGCAGAGGAGGTACTAAAAACATTTAATAACGGATACAGCACATCAACGGGCCGATCAGAGTGGACCTCGGTTGTAAAAGCTGGTCCAGCTGTCCGAGTGCATCCCATTAGACCCCACCCCGTGGTAACAAGTCACGCGTGTATCCCTGCCCGTCCGTACTGAGAATCAACACCATGTACCTGGTATTTCTGAATCAAACTGAGTATGTTACATCAAAAAACAAACCAACCAACCGCATA
Organism: Avahi laniger; assembly: GCA_963575035.1. Taxonomy (NCBI): domain Eukaryota; kingdom Metazoa; phylum Chordata; class Mammalia; order Primates; family Indriidae; genus Avahi; species Avahi laniger. The sequence continues at coordinate 35,281 of CAUYSK010062635.1, forward strand.
GATTTTATCTCACAAAGCCTGTTCTTCACCCTTTTCAAAATTGGGAAAATAGGTCCCAATAGACTTACGTGAACACCTGGAATTCTGGAACATCCCAGATTTGAATCTAGCAATCTCTCCTCTTTAGTTTTCTATCTTCTTGTCGCCTTTACCCAACTTCAAGCACTCACAGATACCTCCTCATTCACTTGTCAAGTATTTTCCTAAAGAAAAAACCTTGTCTGGAATCCCTTCCCCTAAGGACTTTGTAGCATCTAACCTGATTCCATGTGCGTGATACGTGTAAACACAGTTGTCTTCCCTCTGCGGGCAAGCCCTGGGAAAGTGGGACTAACTCTACCAGTATTCGAGAAGTCTTCAGAGAGTATGTGATGTTTCAGTTGGGTTTTGAAGAGTAAATAGGAGTTTATCCAGCAGAGACAGAAGTTGAGAAAGATAAGTCGGAAAATCTGGTCAGATCCAGATCATGGGGAGCCTCGCCCGGCTGCAATGCCTGGATTTTCACTGGATAACTGGGAACGTTGAGGGCTCACAGGGATTCGATTCGCCTGGTACGCGAGACATCGAGCAAGCTAACGGGTGTGAACAGCCTCAGAGAGTGACTCGAGGGCCTGCCCCCAAGGATCGCAGCTGCTATGGCCTCTGCGCCTCGTTCTCCATCAGTGCCGCTGCTCCAACGGTAACAACGAGTCGTCACTTCCAATAGCGGGGAGACACATCGTGCTTCTGTTGTGTCTTTTCCCTCTTGGGGACGCAGGCCAAGGAGTGATTTTTGCCACATCCATAAAAAGCATTGCTAAACCTGTGTCATCAAAATAGCGGCAAAAAGTTACTTTCTCCACTTCAGCACCCCGTCAACAGCTTCCACAATCCCATCTCTGAGTGAGCCTGGTGAGTCAGGTCCAGGAGACGGAAGGGGAGGTGTGGGGCGAGACCATTTCTCCAAGGAGCTGCTTGGCCCACCCACACCGCCAACCCTTCTGGAGAACAGACAGGAGCGTGAATAGGCAGCAACATGACAAATCACAGAAGCCGGCAAGAGGGGGTGATGCTGCCTGAGTGTGAGAACGCCATTCATTTGTTTGTGGGATCACACAGCCACTCAACAAACGTTCACTGGCAGCACCGGTGTGCCTCAAGGAGCTTGGGGGAAGGGGGAGAAGATCAGCACAGGACGAGACTGGAGTTGGGATGGGGGTGCGGACTCCTGGAGTGACAGAGAGGAAGACAACCACTCCTCCCGCTCAGAGCTGAATCTTGAGAAACGAGTGGGTGCCTGACGGGCCAGGGAGACGGAGAGGCATCAGGGCAGAGTGGAAAACGCCCCTGGGGATGGTGGGAGAACACAGTGGCTGAAGCCTGGCATGCGCAAGGGGAAGGGTCAGGCGATGAGACCAGAGAGCTGGGCTGTGCTGGGAAGGCCACTCTCGGGGGGGTGGGGCGGGGGTGGGGGGTGTCTTGGCCGGTGGCTCTGGCCAGGCCAAGAGGCAGCCAGGAGGTGTAGACGCCGGAGCAGGACAGGAGGGATTCCCTTTCAGCCCAAGACGCAGGCAGGTGCACGGGAACTTCTACGGTCCAGGGAAGACGAGTGGCCGAAAGGGGCTGCATCATGGGGTGTCCATCCTCAAATTCTGTAGTTGACAAGAACTTCTGTGCAAAATGGGATGAATTTGTGCTGCATACGCTACGGTGTGGATGAACCTAAAACCATGATGCCAGACAGGAAAGGCCTCAGCGTACAGTGACTCCACTTACGTGCGATGAAGAGTGACAAGTCCACAGAGACAGAAAGCAGATGGCCAGGCGCGGTGGCTCACGCCTATATCCTAGCACACTGGGAGGCCCAGGCAGGAGGATGGCTTGAGCTCAGGAGTTCGAGACCAGCCTGAGCAAGAGTGAGACCCCGTCTCCACTAAAAATAGAAAAAATTAGCCCGTCATGGGGGCATGTGTCTATGGTCCCAGCTACT
>CAUYSK010062636.1:0-30859 GCA_963575035.1 Avahi laniger
CAACAAGAAAAAATCAAACAATCCCATCAACAAATGGGCAAAGGAAATGAACAGAAACTTTTCAAAAGAAGACAGAATAATGGCCAGCAAACATAAAAAAATGCTCAACATCTCTAATCATTAGAGAAATGCAAATCAAAATCACAATGAGATATCACCTAAACCCAGTGAGATTGGCCTCTATCAAAAAATCCCAAAACAACAAATGCTGGTGAGGATATGGAGAGACAGGAACACTCTTACAGTGTTGGTGGGACTGCAAATTAGTGCAACCTCTGTGGAAAAGAATTTGGAGATACCTCAGAGAGCTAAAAATAGAAATACCATTCGATCCAGCAATAGCAGTATTAGGCATTTACCCAAAAGAACAAAAAACATTCTATGATAAAGACATCTGCACCCGAATGTTTATGGCAGCACAATTCACTATTACAAGGATGTGGAAACAACCCAAGTGTCCGTCAATTCATGAGTGGATTATTAAAATTTTGTATATGTATACAATGGAATATTGCTCAATCATAAGAAACGACAGTGATCTAGAACCTCTTATACTTTCCTGGATTAAACTTAAGCCCATTATCCAAAGTGAGGCACCACAAGATCAGAAGAATGGGCTCCACTTGTACTTGCCATCAAATTGGTACTAACTGATCAACACTAGGGTGCTTACATGGGAGTAATACTCTCCAGGGATTAGGGGGATGGGGGTAAACCTGTATCTAAAGGACATGGGGAGCATTGTAGGGGGAAAGACATGCCTTTAACCCTCACTTGGGTGAGGCAAAGACATAAAGTGTAACCAAAATGTGTGTACCCTCATAATACCCTGAAATAAAAATAATAAAATAAAATAAAATATAAAAGCTTTTTTTAAAAAAAATAAAGGAAGTGGCTATGCCTGTCATGACATAGCTCAGAAGTCACACACCATTCCTTCTACTATATTCTATTCATTAGAAGCAAATTACTAAGTCTAGACCACATTAAAAGGCTGGGGATTAAGCTCCAACTTTTGAATGGAGGAATATCAAAGAATATGTGGATATATTTTAGAACCATCACAGACATGTTGAGTTTGAGTTTCCTGAGGGATGCACAGATGGAGCTATCCAGTAGCCAAACTACAATTCAGAATTAAGATCTAGAAAGGAGAGTACGCATTTGGGATTCATCAGCTATTTGTAGAACTGGAAGCTGTGAATGGCTGAAATAGTGGACAAGATTGAGATCATTCACAGACTATGTGAAAGCTGAAAAGAAGAGAGAGCCAAATGTGGATGTATGGGGGACATCTGCATTAAAAGCAAACACAGCAAAAGAGACAGCCAATGCAGCTGAGAAGAAACAACAAAGAGAGAATATTTTTTATTTCCTAACATAAAATCAAAGAGAAAAATATGTATTTATTCATAAAATGCTTTGTGCCTCAGCAGTGATCAACAACAATAAATCCCAAGGAAACATCAAGTGAAGTAAGAATTAAATTTATTCCTGGATTTTTCTAAACAGAGTTTATTGGTGACCTTTTTGCAATTTCCAAGTTCTAAAGAAGGTAGGTGACAGACCACAGTGCACAGAGAATGGAGAGTGAGGAAGTGATAGAGTTGGTCTTGTGAGTTTAGCTGAGAAGCAATGACAGAGAGACATAACTATGGTATGAATAAAGGCTTTGTTGCCCTTTGGCCATTTCACGTTGTCACAATAAAAAAAAGAAATTTATTTCTCACAGTTATGAAGGCTGGAAATCTCAGATCAGGGAGCTGACATGGTGGTGTTCTGGTGAGGTCCCTCTTTTTGGCTTTCAGACAACTGCTTCTTTCTGTATCCTTATAAAGTGAGGGGAACGGAGGTAAGTAGCCACCCTCCACTCTCTTTCTCCTCTTACAAGAACCCTAATCCCATCATGGAGGCCCTACTCTCATTATTTTCTGAAGGTTTCACCTCCAAATACCATCTCATTGTGGGTTAGAGAATCAGCATATGAATTTGGGAGGGACACATTCAGTCCATGACTCCTTCTATATTTGTTTTTTTCTTTACTTTTTATTATGAAATTGTCGATCATGTAATAAGTAGAGACTAGCATAACAAACCCCATGAACCCAGCTACCTGTGTCTCTTGCAATCACATTTTGTGCAAACTAGGAAGTTTGAGAGGCCTCAATATGTTTTTTTAATATATATAGAATCTTTAGCATGATCTCATGAGGGGAAAGCAAACAGAAATTGAGGCTAAAAACTCAGAAAAGAAAATTTGTAATGGATGTCAAGTCAGTTCTAATGTAATTCTTTTTTCTTGCTATTCTCACATTTCTATAGGAGATGAGATTCCTATAGGAGAGGAGGAATGCACATGGGATTTTGAGTCAGAAAACCTATACTAGGATGCTGGCTACAATTTTTATCAGCCCTGTGACTGTGGCAAAATTCTTTGACATCATCAACTTGAGCTTCCCTATTTTCAGTGACACTGAAAGAGGATACTGGGATGATAATACTTTTATCAGATAAACAATACATAAAAAGCACCTTTCAAGAAATAAATGAAAAAAGGAACAAATGAAATAATGTAAATAGAAATATTCAGAAACCTAAAGAACTGTATTGAGGCAACTTACTATTCACAAAATGTCAAGAGAAACTGAGTCAGGTTAAGCATTCTGCCTAATATCACTCAAACAACAGTAAGTGAAAGGGCCTGAACATCCTATCCCCAATTCAGGGTTCTTTCCACTTTACTGTGTTGCCTTTCTTCGTCATAGTTGATACTTAAGAAATAAGTGTTAAATTGAAGCCAAGAATAAATAAATCATGCCTGAAGGAGTAAAGATCAAAAACCATTTATCAGGGTTGTTTAATGATTTGGAAACTTCAATATCCTCAAAACCAAACCACAGAGAGTTTTAAGTTAATATATTTGTAGGTTAAGGCAACTATAGGTACTGTCATAAATAAAAGTGAAATGTTAGTAACTTAACACAATAGAAGTTTAGTACAAGTGTTCCTCGTTGAAAGGAGAGTATCTTTTATGTGGCAATTTAGAGACTGGTTTCATCTACCTTGCCCCTGTAGCTCCAGGGCTCCTGCTGGGCCTGCAACTCCACCCCTGAGAATCCAGAGTTGTGCCTGGATCCCAAGACCATACCAGCGAATCCCCACTGTTACCGCTGGGCCAGCATCACCTCCCCAAGGTCTAATACTTCACTCAGGAACCACTAGACCTGGGCAACCATCATTCCCGGACATGGTTTGAAAGAGTCCCCAGCAAAAGAAAACAGCAGACCTGCAATCCCAAGAGAAGTGGAGCCAGATGAGAAGAAACCATCAAAAGAGCGCTGACAACATGAAGAAACAAAATAGTTCAACACCCCCAAGGGAACACAATGGAGGTAGAATAGTGGACTCCACCCACAAGAAAATGGCTAAAATGACAGAAATGGAATTCAGAATACATATGGCAAATAAGATGAATAGAATTTAGGAAAAAGTTGAAAACCAACAAAAAGAAGCCAAAAGAACTTCAGGAAATCAAGGAAAAATCACTAGAAAGATAGACAACATAAGAAAGGATATCAAAGAACTGAAAGAAGTGAAAGAGCTATTTAGGGAATCAAAAAACACAGTAGAAAGCTTAAAAACATACTAAAATAAGGAGAAGAAAGAATCTCAAAGCTTGAAGACAAGACTTTCAACATAACCCAGTGATTCAAAGAGGCAGAGAAGAGTATAAAAATGTCTGAGCAATCACTGAGAAAGATACGTGTCTATGTGAAGTGAACTAACATCCAAATTATAGATAACCATGAAGAAGAAGAAAGAGTTAAAAGCACAGAAAACCATTTGAGGGAACTATTGAGGAAAATTTCCCAGGGATCTCTAGAAATTCAGACATACAGATACAAGATGGACATTGAACAATTGGAAGATTCATAGCAAATAGGTCATCTTCAAGACACATAGGAATGAACCTGGCCAAAGTCAAAATAAAAGAGAAAATTCTGCAAGCTGCAAGACAAAAGCATAATATAACCTACAAAAGAAAACCCATCAGGCTAACTGTGGACTTCTCAATAGAAACCTTACAAATCAGGAGGGAATGGGTCTCCATCTTCAATCAACTTAAACAGAACAACTTCTAGCCTAGAATTTTGCATAAAGCAAAAGTAGGTTTCATAATCAGTGGAGAAATTAAGCCTTTTCCAGACAAGCAAACTCTGAGGAAATTTGCCATGATCAGACATGCCCGACATGAGATACTCAGAACAGCATTATATACAAATCAGCATAATAAATACCCACCAATGTAAATTCACCTTTAAAAACCTCCAAATTCACAACTGTTATAAAACAATATAACAAGAGGTAAAAACAAAGCAATAAGGTACTACCCAAAAGCATGAACAGACTAACATCCCACATAGCAATGCCATCAGTTAATGTTAGCAGACTGAATGCTCCTCTCAAAAGACATAGGCTAGCTTAGTGGATGGAAAAACACAGCCCAAATATTTGCTGTTTCCAGAAACAGGTCTCAACCACAAGGACACACACAGACACAAGGTGAAAAGATGGAAAAAATTCCATGCAAATGGAAATCAAAAATAGCAGGTGTAGCCATTCTCATATCAGGTAAAATTAACTTTAACCTAACAAAGGCAAAGAAAGACAAAGAGGAACATTATATAATGGTAAAGGAAGCAATTCAACAAAAAGATATAACACTCCTAAATATGTGCCCACACAGGAGCTCCCAGATACATAAAGCAAATTTTACTGAAGCTATGCAAAGAAATAAATAACACCATTGTAATTGCTGGAGACCTCACACCCCACTGTCAGAGCTCAACAAATCATCGAGGCAGAAAATAAATAGTTCAGGCAAAGTGGTTCACACCTGTAATCCTAGCATTCTGAGAGGCTGAGGTGGGAGAATTGCTTGAGGGCACGAGTTTGAGACTAGCCTGAGCAAGAGCAAGACCCTGTCTCTACTAAAAAATAAAAATAATTATCTGGGAACTACTAAAAATAGAAAAAATTACCCAGGTGTGGTGGCACATGCAGGTAGTCCCAAGTGCTTGGGAGGCTAAGGCAGGAGGATTGCTTGAGCCAAGGAGATTGAGGTTGCTTTATACTAGGCTGACATCACAGCACTCTAGCCCAGACAACAGAGTGAGACTTTGTCAAAAGAAAGGAAGGAAGGAAGAAAAGAAGGAAGGAAGGGGGAGAGAGAGAGAGAGAGAGAGAAAAAAAGAGAAAAAGAAGAAAGAAAGAAAGAAAGAAAGAAAGAAAGAAAGAAAGAAAGAAAGAAAGAAAGAAAGAAAGAAAGAAAGAAAGAAAGAAAGAAAGAAAGAAAAAAAGAAAGAAAGAAAGAAAGAAAGAAAGAAAGAAAGAAAGAGAGAGAAAGAAAGAAAGAGATCCCTTGCTAGACGTTATTAACCTCTAACAGGAATAGCCTAGGGTATCTGTTGCTGGCAGTGTGTGAGACAGCAGGGGACGAAGGGAGCGCAGGTAAGGGTAGGTTGTAGATACTTCACAACCCTGGGAAGAGCGGATAAACCTGTAGTATTGAATAAGCAAGTACTCTATTACGAGCTAAAGATGGAAGTCTAAAATTCCCTGAGTTCAGTTATCAATAAGAAATGAACTTATGCATTTTACTTTCCAGTTGACGGGGATGTTGGGATCGTGTGTCTTGTATCTTTTCTTGAAGTCTATATCCCTGTACCACACGTTCTCTGGATACCTCTGCCCAGGGTGGCTGACAAGGGGCTACTCACTACTAATAACCCCTGTGGTCAGCAGAACCTGCACTGGATGGGTTGCTGTCAAGACCTCAGAGAGCCAAAGCCTCCTACCATACTCTGAGCCGCTCAGCCAGCCCCTGCACAGGAATGCAAGCGTGCACACACACACACACACACACACACACACATGCGCATGCATAGAGGCACCCACGAGCATCACAGGCTCTCAACATTGGATGTCAGCCAACACCCTCCAGAAATCTAGAGAATCAATCCAGACTCAACTGACTCCATCCAGGCTCCAGTAGACTCTAAAGAAGTCCAAGTGCCTGCCGCTTACTAACATCCTCTAGGGTTTTCTTTTTGGGCAACTGAGCTTCCAGTTTAAATCCATTATCCTTCATTGAGCTATCCACTCTGAAACTTATACTCTATCCCACAGCTCTCTGCTCTCCAGACACTCAATATCATCTTCTCCTTCCTCCCAAAACTTTCTTTTTTGTCCTCCAGATCCTCCATTTAAGAATCAATAAGCATAGATCCACCCTGAACTCCTCCAAGCAATAGTCTCCTATGTTCTCTCTCGTCGAAAATCTGGTTCTCCTCAAAGGACACTCTCTGCTTCTCTTGAGTAGAGCTTTCTCTTTCTTGAGCTTCCCTTATGCTTTCATGTGGTGTTCTTCCTCCCAATGAGACCTTTATAGCATAAATAGGGAGCAGGTTGCACAAAAAAAGAATAAAAGGGTGTTCTAACCCAGAGGATCTGGATGGAGCACCATGTTACACACTGCAACTTCTAATCCTTTTCCTCTGTTTTGTCTTCCTTCTATCAGTCTTCTACCTTTCCTCATCAGGGTGGGCTAAAGATGGCAGCATATTTATTTGACACTCCTTCCAACAAGAGGAGTCCACATCCTCTTCATTCGTTCTGAATCACAGCAGGTTCTGTGACTGCCCGGCCAAAAGAATAAGACAAAAATGACACTATGCCAATGTCTGGGCCCAGCCTTCAAAAGACCCTTGACTTTCACTTCCTCTCTCATGGGATAGGGGTTCTTGGAACCCAGACAGCATGCTGTGGGAAAGCCCAGCCTGTAGTAGCCCCTGGAGGAGACCTGCACAGAGGGAAACGGGGCCACTTGTCATCAGCCCTAGCAAAGCTCCCAGCCAACAGCCAGCACTGACTTCTCAGCACTGACTTGTCAGTGAGCAAGTGAATTCTTGCAGTGGATTCTCTCATGCAAAGTTCCCTAGATGATGAGACTATGATAAACTCTTCCAAACTGCAGATTTGTGAAAAAAATAAATGATGACTGTTGTTTTAAGCCTCTAACTCTTGGGGGTGGTTTGTTACATAGCGATATATAAAACCAGAACATTTGCTTACCACCCAGCTTAAAGTGGCATATTCCATTACTGTAATTATTACCAATATTTTTATCTTCAAGTCTTATTGTTCTCTTTCTGATTCCTTTGTACAAAATATATACCAGGGATCAGCTCCTCTGTCTACCTGCATCCTATCTACCCTCATGTTGTCGATCACAACTATAATCCTGTGGCTTCCAACTTCAGACGATCTTGCATGCTGCTTAGAAATCCAGTATTTCCTTATCTAGTCTCTCTTATTTTCCACAAATTTTTTAGGCTGCTCTCCTTTTTCTCAGTCCTTTGACTGAGAAACCTAATCCCTCTCTCAGCCGATTAACTCAATTCCCAGTTCATAGCAAAAATAGAAGCCGCCAGATGGAAACTCCTCCCACACCCTGCCAGTGATTCTGGCAGTTGCCCTCCCCTCTTTCCTTCATCCTCAGCTTCTTCTCCTTTACTGTGTTCTTCCAAGTAGCACTTAACTATAGTTAAACATTTCCCATATTAAAAACACAAAGACACTTTTATTCCCTATTATCCTGCAACCTTGACCCTTAGCTCTCCTTCCTACCCAAATTTCCTGAAAGCACACTTGCATGCACTGCCTCCACCCGCTTCCTTTCCCATTCGCTCCAAAATCACTCTAGCTTCTACCCGTTCTACTACTGAACCTGATTACAGTGGGACACCTACATATTTCCCTATCAATGTACCCCCTGAGTAGCATTAACTCTTATTTAACTTGGTTTCTCAGCAACCCTTGATTTTGTTGTCTGCTATTCTTTTCTGAAATGTTCTATTCCTTTGGCTACTGTTACTTATTTGGCAATTTTTCTTCCTTTCTTTCTGGGCACTCCTTCAAGTCCTCATTGCTACCACTTATACCTCTCCTTGCTCCTCAAACTTGGTACCATTCCCAGCTCTATAAAGAAAAAAGGTATCAGTTCACCTTTTTTTTTTTTTATCTCTTGTATTAACCTAGATGGAACTGGAGACCATTCTTCTAAGTGAAGTATCACAAGAATGGAAAAACAAACACCACGTGTACTCACCATTAAATTGGAACTGATCAATCAACACTTACGTGAATAAATGGAAATAACATTCATAGAAAACAAGCAGGTGGGAGCAGAGAGGAGGGCATGGGTAAATTCATACCTAAAGGGTACAATGTACACTATCTGGGGGATAAGCACACTTTGACTCAAATGGCACAAAAGCAATTTATGTAACCAAAATGTTTGTACCCCCATAATATTCTGAAATAAATAATAATAAAAAAGAGAAATGAGGACCAATATCACACATACATATTCTCCTTGGGTGACGTCATGTGACTCCATGATTTCAAAATTTATACTTGCATGCTGGATATTTCTCATGAGATCTAGACTTCTATCCATATGCCCACTGACTACCCACAGATGCACCCCAAACAAGTTATCCAGAAGAAAATGCATCATCTGATATGCTAACTATACTCATTCTTCTGTTCTCTTAAGTAAACGGTAAGACTATCCTCTTAATCACTAAAGTCAGAAACTTAGGTACCATTTTGACTTTTCTCTTTTCTTTCACCCTACGTATCTAATCATTGACTAGTCTTGTGCGTTTTATATTTGTATTATCTCTTAAATCTCTAAATTCCTTTCAATCCCCAGTTAAGAAAGGGATTATCTTTTTTTATATCAGAGCTGCAAATTTTTCTCTACAATGCTTAATTATATTTCTAAAATTGACATCCAATCATATAATTCTCTCGATTGGGAAACTTTTCATTAGTGAGTCTTCCTTTCAATATCCTTCTTACCTCTCTAACTTCATACTCTACCTCCCTAATACCCTCTCCCCACCCAGCTGTGTTTGTCTCAGCCATGCTTAATGAACCTTCGCACAGTTCTTTTTCTATGCATAACACTGACAATCTTGTTCCCCCTACCCATTTTACTCACCCACCATAGCAATTCTGGTCACCTTTGTGACCTTCGCTTCTTCCAGGAAGCTTTCCTTAAACCGCAAAATTCAGGTTACACATCCGTCATATACCATTTTCTAACACATTGATTATCACTACGGACAGTACTTAAGGACACCATGTTGCAATCTTCTGCCTTCTCATCAGTGGACACCACTAGTCTGTAAACTCTGTGAGAATAGGTAATGTGTTACTTTTGTTTAGAGTTGTACCCTCAGTACATAGCCTAATACCTGGAACATAGTCAACAAATAATTTTGAATAAACAAATGAATGACCCTCTCTTATTTTTTTCCAATGGAAAAATTAAGTCCCTGAGAGCAAATTAAAGGATATTACATTATATAGATTTTGGATATTCTTTTCTTGACAGTGCTTTGAAGCCTTGTTTGACAAGAATTATTTTTGAATGTCAAGTTTTTTGCACTTAAGCACCTTGGAGTACAGGCATTACTAACCTTTGATGAGAGTATGGGATCAGGGCCCCATTTCTTAACCTGTATCTCAGATCCCTAACACATTGAATACAGAGTCAGTGTTAGAGGACAAAAAATGTTCTTTCTTATTTTTTTAAAATTGTTGCTCATTGAATAAGTTGCTTTATTTGATATTTAAACAATTAAATGTGGATTATAAATTCTATCTTTTTGATGAATATTACACCATCTGAATAATCTGTTTATCCACTCTTTGAAACAACTATCTCTGAGGTTATAGCTACAGTAGCTACTTCTTGACAACTGAAATAAATGGGAAAATGGAACATTTGTTCAGTTCTGTTGATTTTCTTAATCATTGGACCTCAACACAATTTGTCCAGTAGAATTTGAACCTCTGCTAGAATAGGACTGTGTTTTATTTATCTTCGTAATTCTAACACATGTTGTAATATTTAGTAAAAAGAAGGTAGTTAATACATGTTAGATGTGTGCATAGTTTTAAAGCTTTTCAATTTATTATAAATGAGAAATCATATTGATCATTTTACAATCTGTTTAAATAATCCAGACCTACTTTCTGGATATGCTCTGACTATGAAGACTGATCACCTTTTCTAAAAAATAGAAAGGTAGCACAAGGAAATATAGATATTTTCTATGTTTGCAAATATATTCCATACATAAAACTTACTATTTTTTTTTTCTGTAAAAGAAACATCATCATAACCATAAACTCAGAGGTTTCCCAGTCTGCATTTTATTACTGTGGGGAAGATGTTTATTCACACAACTGCCAATTGCTTTGTTTTTGATAAAGCATCTGTAATTACTTTTAATTCGAATATAAATTCCCTTTGTTGCAAGAAAACACTTAACCTTAGTTATGCTAGAAAGGCAAACAGCATAAAAACTGGCTATATACATATTTAAAATCATAAGCATAAAAATACTAATTAAGATAAAACATTATACCACAGTCCCTATAATAAACACAAATGATTAATCCAATCAGGAATGTGAGCATCTTCAGAAAATTATGACATGAATCATATAATCGCACAACAAAATAAGTAAAATGATGAAGAGTTTGCTTAATGATCTAGTTAATTTTTGACACCTTTGAGGATTTTTTTCAGACTATACAAAACAAAATCTTCATCTGTTAATAAAGTATATTTTTTTAAAAAATAAGTTCTGTACTTTGTAGTTCCCCAAACAATCAATATATGAAGGGATTTATTTAAAAGCTGTCAACCAGAAGAAACTAGAGAATACAAACAAAATTACACTGACTATTCTTTAAGTAAGATTCTGAGATAAAGACAAAAACATCAGGCATTTCTGACAACCTCTTGGAGTTTTAAAAACAGAAAATTTAGTTACCATTCCAGTGGCCACCATTGTAATGGATGCTGTGTCGTGCTACTCACAGGACCAAGGCATTGATTTCCCCAGCTGCAAAGTGTTAGGGGCTGACAGCTCTCAGCTGAGTCCTTCTACTGGCATAGCTTTTGTTGTGACTGCATCAAATTCCCCTCTTCCCTGTGCCCAGTTCCATGTCCTTCAAGCCCACACTTGGGGCTGATGCAGAGAGCATCCCCAGTGAACATAGCCGCACGCAAATCTTAGAATCAGAACCTGCTTCCTGGAGAACCCAACCTGAGAGAGGTATTCAAACTGAAAAGCAAAATAAACAAAAAAACTCAGGCTGTGCGTTTATAAGGGTAATACAATTGTTTGAAAGTAAGAAATCTGTCTTAATCTTTTTTGTCCGAAACACCTCGGAAGGTACCAGACATCTGGAGATGGATTTGTTTTACTCATTTGACTGTGTGTTTTTGATGTAGATGCAACATTAAAGACACACAAGTGCACACACACACAATCTGCCTAGTGCTTTCCATTGTTTCATCACACCAACATTGTCATTTCCTTATTTATTCCTATTTTCTTGTATTTGGCATTTAATTATTTTGCTATAACCAAATATACTCAAAGTTTACACAAATTAAAACCAAAAATGACTAAACTGTATGTCACCTGATAATTTTTTTAGACTACAATTGTGGAATCAGCCCTTTCATGACTGCCTAAAGCACCAATTTCCCAAACTTAGTTGGTCACAAGAAACTAGGACACTTTTAAAATATAGAGATCACGGTTAGTAATTTTGAGATAGGGCTTGATAGTTTAACATTTGAAGGTGAATCTAATATTTAGGTAAAACTGAATAAACAAGAGCCTGGAGAGTAACCAATAGCTTAAAATTCTACTTTCTCGTGCCTCTCAAACATGAATGTGTATACAAAGCAATGGTCATATTTTAAAAAATGAAAATTTTAACTCACTACTTCTGGACTAGGGCCTCGGATCCTGCATTTGAAGCAAGCTCTCAGGTGATACTGCTTGTCCATGGATGCCTTTGAGGAGCAAAAGTAGCCTATTTAGAGCAGCTAGATGAGAGATTATTAATATGTCACATGTGTATCTTAGGTCCTTGGAAAAAATGGGTCCTGTGAAGACATAGTACTTTATATCAGAGCAAATTTACTTCTCCATTCTGTTTTATTGTCTTGCATTGATACTGTAGAAGAGACAGGAAGTAGTGTCCATTTTAGTCCACATGAACATAGAACTACCCTTTGGTTTGATGACCATCACTATGTCCAGACGTTGCAGTTGCCTGTGACCCTCACGCCATAACCAAAGCTTCCCGACTCAAATGCTCTGTCTTCACTTCAAGTATTCTCAAATCGATCATCTGCTTTTCATGTCAGCCTGATGAAAGGATTTTTAAGGGACCGAGGACTTGTCCTCCAGGAAAAGTTTTATGTGACATGTTGTTGGGTGACAGTATAATACCAGTTAATTGACTGATTAGTTGTGTGTTTCAGTTCAAAGCAAAAGTGACTTTTACGACCAGTGTATGAGTTAGTAGCTCAAGGTTGATGATGAACATTAAATGAATATTATGAAAGTTCAATTATAAAAACCCATGTTCTTGTCTATTAATAGTTCTGCTTTATTATCTGGTCTTTTTACTTTGGACGACCAAAAGTATATAACAGCTGTATTTTAGACAGCTATGCCCCTTATATTGGAATTGGATTTTGCAGTAATATATCTCTGTATTTATACTCATCCCTAAATATATTATGTGCGTGTGTGTGTGTGTATTCTTTTTGTCTTTTCCTGATTAAAATACTATTCTGTCACTACTTAATGTCTTTTTTCTTGGGTCTTCCTGGAGAACACACTAATTCCAATATAATTAAATTAAATCAAATAACAACTAAGGTGATGAATAATTTTAGTCAAGATCTCTCTAGAATAGGGAAAGTATCCTCTTGGAAATTCCTTGCACTCAGTTTTGATGCTGATTTGAATCAAATGAAATTTTCTTTAAAACCCTCTTGAAGATTGCTGGTCTTTCTTTTTCTCTAATTTCAAGCCATTGATTCATATTTTTGCACGGCTTTCCCCTTATGGTCAATTCTCTTTTTTGACATAGATTTGAAAAATGAATTACTTGTAAAGATGGTCCTATATTATTAAATAATTTTCAAACAGTCTTACATTACAGGGTTCCTTTTTTGTGTTCATTTCTAAAAAGCATAAAATATTTTCAAAGTCCAGATGAGTTGGTTTATTCATTTTCACATTGGTATGATGGAGTTTTCCTTTGTGTGTGAGAACTAGGTTATCACCCTTTATTAATGCTATTGTTAATTATTACAAGTCTTCCATATACCTTCTATGGCTGAATTATGGATCAGTAATTCAGAGTCTAAGCCAGAACTGGACACTGAGCTACAGTAAGCAAAGGTATGGATTAATACTAAAGATGATTTGCAAAACTTATTTCCGTGAAAACTGCTCCTATGCTTTTGTAAGAAAGCAAAGCAAACACATTTTGTCTCTTCCATGATTCCCAACTCCTTTTAAGTAAAGTTTACTCCTTGTCTATGCCTCAATGCGCTTTAGATTTCCCTGGAGGGATTATTAAAAAAAAATTCCTGGAACTAACTCCCTGAGTTTCTAGCTCAGTAGGTCTGAAGTGGGACCAAAGAATTTACATTTCTAATAAGTTTCCAGTGATGTTGATGCTACTGGTCCAGAGAACCTTTTGTGAGAACCACTGTGCACTTCTGTTTTTAAGTTTCCCTTTCACAGTCTTCTCTTTCCACATTAAATGCTGACTATTCAACAATTTAAAAAATAATGATAAATGACCTATCCAAGCAATCATTTTAACAGAGTTCAGAAGTGTTATGCCGAGTTAAGCCACGCAAAAAAATGCATGTGCCGTACAATTGAATTTATATATTAATACAAAGTTTCAGAATAGGTGAAATTAACCTAAGGTGATCAAAATCAGAATAGTGGTTGTCCCTGAAGGTGTGAGAAAAGCAACTGGAAAGGAACATTGGGGAAAGTTCTGAGATGATGCAAATATTCTATATTTTGGTTTGGGTAGTAGCAACATAGGTACACATTTGTTAAAATTCAGTCAATTATACACTAAAGATCTGTAATATTTTAAACATGTAAATTATACACCAATACATAAATATATGATTGCAAAAAATAAAAATAAATATGGATGTTGGTTGAAAAAAATCTGTTAAGCTAATTCAGACTAAAGTTAAGAGGATAGACTTAATATGGTTCTTCTTCTCAAGGGCATTTGAATTTTAGTGGATTAACAACACAGGGGAAAAAATATGTTTAATAGTGGATTTTCAGGTATTTGCTCGATTCTTGGGATAGACTATAGTGTGAGCAGGGAAGATTCCCTGAGACCATTCTCAGCAGCATTTCTCTATTTGCTGATTAGGGTAATTAAGACATCTTGAATTTTGATTTATTTTCCATTTTCTCAGAAAGGTTAAACATCTTTACAGAGGACTTCTTCACTCTCCTTAATAATGTAGCTCTCTCCCCAACCCAAGACATATTTATTATAGTATCATATTTTATAGCATCTTTCCACTTTGAAATTGTCTTGATTATTGATGCTTCCTTGACTATTTTTTATTCCATTCAACCATAATGTTCATGGTACATCTCAAACACCTCAAATAGTACCTTGAACATATTAAGAACTCAATCAATATTTCTGAAATGAATAAAAGAATGGATGAGCCTGATTCTTAACATTTCATAAACTACATATTCTGGCCAATTCCATATCTGTCTCAATTTTATGGGGTCACTAAGACCAAAAATGAATAATGTCTGGCCACTGCCAAGATCCTAGAGGGACTCGATGAAGGAGAGGTAGGACATATCCTAATATAATCCCACATGTTCTGAATTGCTTACAAACAGGCCTTCGATTCAAGGATATGAATGTCCACCCAAGGACCATAGAACTGTAGCCAGGCACTTTCTTATGGATTATATTTTGGACAATAAGGCTATATTCTAATACAGTTTATCACCCAACTGCTTCATCCAAAAGTTCACAGTGCTGAACCGTGGGTGGCAAAGGGGAAGAGCAGGTAGGGGGCTGGGCAATGGAAACATGGAAGATATTTCATGATATTGTCTTTTGTTATTTGTTGGCACTCCCATACATACCAAAATTTAAATATTCAGCATTTTTTTTCAGTTCCTAAATTGACGTAAAGTAAAAGACATATGTGTTAAAAGAAGTACTGCCCTCCCCCAGAAATTTCCAATGACTACATACACATATGTTCATCTTGGAAACTTGGAGGAACACACTCATGATTCACAAGAAATGTAGTGGGCAGAAAATGGCACAAAGACACCTCTTGGGCAGCTCTAGATAATGGCAGAAAGTGAATGGGAAGCTCAAGATGATAGCTTTTTAAATTCCCTTTGCAAGGGCTGCTATCTGAAAGATACATTGGCATACAAAATTATGTTTAGAGAATGTGGATCTCCAAGTTAAAAAAAAAAGCCCTAGTTCTAGGTTTTGCCACTAATATCTTGCATATGCTTGGACACAAGTGACCTTTAAAATGAAAATAATTATTGTGGACCTATTAACCATACAAAGCTACTTTGTTCAATAATAGCTGTAAAACATTTTTTTTTTTTTTTTTTTTTGAGACAGAGTCTCACTCTGTTGCCCAGGCTAGAGTGCCGTGGCGTCAGCCTAGCTCACAGCAACCTCACACTCCTGGGCTCAAGTGATCCTACTGCCTCAGCCTCCCGAGTAGCTGGGACTACAGGCATGCGCCACCATGCCCGGCTAATTTTTTCTATATATTTTTAGTTGTCCAATTAATTTCTTTCTATTTTTGGTAGAGACAAGGTCTCGCTCTTGCTCAGGCTGGTCTCGAACTCCTGAGCTCAAACAATCTGCCCGCGTCGGCCTCCCAGAGTGCTAGGATTACAGGCGTGAGCCACCGCGCCCGGCCCTTTTGAACAGCTTTCTTGAGATACAATTTTCATGCCATAGAGTGCACCCATGTTCCGTGCATGGTTCAGTAGTCTTGAGCGTGTTCAGAGTTGTGCGGTCATCACCGTATTCTAGTTTTAGAACATTTCGTTACCCCAAAAGAAACCCCATACCTGTTGGCAGTCAGTCCTCATTTCTTCCCCACCATCTCCTGTCCACCCCTCTGGCCCTGGCAACCGCTAATCTACTGACCATGCCTCTGGATTTGCCTATTCCGGACATTTCATATAAATAGAATCATGCAGTATGTGGCCTTTTGTGGCTGTTGAAGCCTCATTTTTTTAACCTTAAAAATGTTAATACAATGTCTGCACTCCAATTCACATTATATCGTTTTTCTTTTCAATAGAAAGATAGAAGAAATTTGGGAAATTACATGCAGTTAAGAGTTTAGCGCCATCAGAGGCCCAGGAAGAAGGGCCTTGCTCATGCCACACCCCAGTCTGAAGGGGCGGACTTAGACAGTACTGACAGCATTTAGATGCCTTTCCATCTGGAGCTGGTTAAAATCCCGAAGTAGGATAATTTGAGTAGATCATGGGAAAAATAGGGAAGATGGTTAACGTTCTCTGAGCATCTGCTGCTAGCCAGGCACCGGCTGAGTGCCTCGGGAAGAAAAGGTGGACCAAGGCATTGGCCTTGAAGAAGGCTCGTCTTGCTGCAGGTGGAGATTGTGCGACTGTCAGTGATGTGGTGGAGTGTGACCAGCATGGCCGAGAGGACCCTCTCAGCCACTGGGATGCAGCAAAGGTCCTCACCGATGAAGGGTTGGGACAGGATTTGGGGAAAAGGACACCAGGCAGAGGGATGGGTATGAAACCACAGGGCAGGTCCGAGGACTTGGAGGGCTCTGCTTGGCTGGGCTGTTGGAGGAAGAAGGTCTGGGCAGAGAGGAGAGGGAGACAGATTCTCAGGGTGGTTAGGGGCAACTGAGCACATCCCGCTCTGCCGTTTCCATCTCTTCCTGGCTCTTCCCTTTTGGGGTCTGTGTGCTGAGGGGAGTCCAGGCTGCTGGGCCGAAGGAGGGGGCCCAAGAGGGTGGGAAGTGAGGAGACCTTGTCTTTACCTACATCAGTTGACACAACCCCTTTGTTGCCCCAAGACTGCAGACCACCCTCAGCAATTTTTCTTTCCTAATTAAAATCAGTGACAAGTCCAATGACAAGTTTTAAAAATATATTTACTTTAGTTTCTGTGTGTGTTTAAATAAGAAAATTGTGTGCATACGTGCAACATGGCTTTTTTCTCCTTTTAGACTTGTATGAAAATAACATCTCTTATTCATCTTTTCTTTGAGAAGCTTTGTTCACATCCTTCATGCTCCAAATAGCCAAGAAATAGCACAGAACCATGGGTCTTCCTAACCGTAGAGTCTCTGTTCTCAGTTAAGATGTGGAGATAGGTCTTTGTGTTTGTTTTTACGCTTATAGTGAGCTCGGAGTAATTAGAGCATATTTTATTGTATAAAAATTTTATTATAATGGGTGTGGCCCATGAGAAAGACCCTGGGGTGAAGAGAGAGTGGAGAGCATGGAAGTCATAGCTCAGGGCTTCTTTTGTGTGCTTTAAACTCCGCGGTGGTAGTCAAGGAATCGAACATTTGCAGAGACCTGTGCCAAGTATGAACACAGAGATATCTGTAATACACAGCCCTTCCCTCCCCCGCCAGCAATGACAGACTGAAGTGCTAACAGAGACCTGAGATTCCCGAAGGCAGGGATTCTGTAGCACTCAGTTTGAACCCCACCATCAGGACAGTGAGGGGTACCTGGTAGGTGTCTGTGTGCACGGTGAGTGAAGGGACATATGGTTGGCCAGACAAAGGATAGGTGCCCTGGGAACAGAATAGTCCCTAAATGAGAATGCAGTGCAAAAGCAGGAAAGAGAACGTCTGGGAGTTAAACACTATGTTTAAGTGATGCCTTTGCACACTTACTAAGAATCTGTGTGATATCAAGCGACTTACTTAACCTCTCTGAACCCCTTTGGCCTCATTCCCTGCAGTGTTGCTGTGAGGATTAGACATAAAGTATATGGAACATCTCGTACCTTGCATGGCACATCACAGGTGCTAGTCCCTTTGCCTGGCCTTAAAGGATGAGCAGATAATTTTTGGCTCAGCAAAAATGATTTTTTTTTTGCTTTTTTTCCTGATTTTATTAATAGTACATATTCACTGTGAAAAATTTAAACAATACTGTACAGGAGAAAATGTGTAAGGAGGAAAATGAAAGACACCTGAAGTCCTACAACCTTAAGATAGCCACCATTAGTGGTTTGGTGACACCTTTCGTGCATATCATCATGCAGATACGCACACACATTGTCCATTCTGCTTTAATTGTTGATATTTTTCTTTCTCTTTTAAAAAATGAGGCCCTTTTCTCATCATCTCCAGCCAAATAGCACCTCTTCACTCTCAGGTAACCAACATAAGCTGAAGTGTTTACTCCATACACATGTCAATGTATATAAATATATGTACATAGGTAAATATTTTTTGTCCTTGTTAATTTTACTGAAATGGGATCCTCTTATGTTTTTGTTTATGTGTGTCATGGATACTTGATTTGTATTGGATTTCCACTGTGGCAAAATATATCATCTCTGCAACCTGCCTTATCACCACATCTTGAAAGAAACTATAGGCCATTTGATGTAGATCTAACTTTTTTTTTTTTAATATGAAGAGGGCAGATTGTAAGGAGGGGTGCTCAGTTTCCTAAATTCTTTTTTGCTGTTGTTGTTGAGACAGAATTTCACTCTGTTGTCCTGAGTAGAGGGCAGTGGCATCATCATAGCTCACTGCAACCTCCAACTCTGGGCCTCAAGCCATCCTCCTGCCTCAGCCTCCCAGAGTGCTAGGATTACAGGCATGAGCCACTGTGCCTGGCCTAGATTTAACTTTTTAAAATTGCATAATATTCCATGGTATGGATAATGCTACAGTTTAGTCACCATTCTCTATTGATGAGCCTTTAGTTTGTTTCCAGTTGCCCGCAGTGCTTCAGTGGACCTCTCTGTACCCATTTCCTTACGTTCTGGGGACAGAGTCCTAGGAGAGAGTTGCTGAGTCAGAGGTCCTTTTAAAATTTCAATAAAGGTCTCTTCAGTCTTTTCCAGAAGGATGTAATGATTTACATTTCCCTCAGCAACATGTGGAGTGCATTTACAATCACTCCCAACCTGCTCCATGCCATGGAAGATTAGGCAAGTCCTACCAGTGTCAGGTATCACTCTTGGATTTTTGGCATCTGATGGATAAATAAAATGATACCTTATTGTTACCTTCATTTGCATTTCCTTGACTACTACAGAGGCTGAACATCTTTTCATATGTTGTTGGTCATTTAGATCTGCTTTTCTTTGTATCCTATACCCGTCTTTCTCTTGGTTGTGTTTTTCCAATCAATACATAAGAGCTCCCAGCTGTGATATGCACCGCATTGCACATGTTTTCCCAGGCTGTTTATCATGTATCTATTGACTCTATTTCTATGGTATCTTTCACTTTACCAAATTTTAAAATTTTTACAAAGTCAGAAGTGTGTCTTTTCCTTTATGGTTTCTGGGTTTCCACACTGAGTTAAACAGTCTCCCCTACTCCTTGGTTGTGCATGTAGTTTCCTGGGTTGTCTTCTAGTATTTTTATGGTTTTATGTTTTACATTTAAATAAATTCCATGTGGATTATGGATTTTGATATATACTGGAAGGTAGGGAGCCAATTTAATTTTCTTCTAGACGAATACGCAGTTGTGCCAACATCATTTGTTGCATAAATCATTTTTCCCCACTGAACTGAAGTATCATTGTTGTTGGATTTAATTGAAAACTGCTGCCAAACACTCTATTCTGTGCCACTCATCAATTTGTCTGATCACATGTCCTTACCATAGAGTTTTAACCACAGCGATTTCATATAGCATATTTTAATTTCTACTAAGGAAGTCCTTCACCTACCCCATACTATCCCTTTTCTTAATTTTCTTGATTCTTTTAAATTTCATTATTATCCATTCCAAAATAAACACATTGGGAATTCTAGTAGAATTGCATTATATTTATGTCTTAATTTGGGGTAAATTGACATTTTATGATATTAGGTCTTCCCATCTAAGAATATATTTGTTTCGTTTTGTTTGAATCTTGTCTTTTATTCTCTGACAAGTTCTATAGCCATCTGTGCATTAGTTTTTTGTTTTTTTGTCTTTTTTGGTAAGGCTATATTGAGGTATAATTTGCATACCATAACGTTCACCCATTTCGAGTGTACAATTCACTGATAATTAGATATTTTCAGAGTTGTATGACCGTCATATGATCTATTTTAGAAAATTTCCATCACCCCAAAAAGAAACTTGAGCCTATTTTCAGTCACTTCCCATTCCCACTTCCAGCCCTAGGCAACCACTACTCAAAATAGAGAAAATACTCTATATATATATTTGCCTTTTTGTGGACTATTCTTAGTGTTTTATTCGTTGTGCTTAAGTGCTTTACGTGTTTTTCACTATTGTGTATACAACATTTTTTCATGTTTCTATTTCTTGCTGGCTATTTGCTAGTATTCTATAAAAAGTACTGACTTTATTATATTTATCTTATAATCCATTATCTTATCAATTTCGTTAGGATTTCTAGGTATACGATCATAACATAATTTATCTTTTTTTTCATGTTTATCCTGAGGATTTATTTTCTTACTGCATTTTCTGGTAACTTGCAAACATTGTTTAATCATAGTGGTCAGGGAAGGCATCCCTGCTTTGTTGCTAATTATAATGACAATGACTTTAGTGTTTCACCCTTTAGAATGATATTTGCTGTTGATTTTTGGTAACCTGCCTTTATTACACTTGAGCAGTTTTGTTCTGTTCCATTGTTCTTAGAATTTTAGGGGGCGGAATAGCATTTCATCAAATGTCTTTTCAGCTTTTATTTATTTTGATTGGTTTTTCTCCATTGATTCGTTGATGTAAAAAATTATGTTGGTAATTTCCATGGTCATGAATTGTCCTTGTCTTATGGAATGGACTCTACCAGGTCGAACTGCAGTATCCATTTGATACACTGCTATATTCTGTTTGCTTATCCAAATGTTCACTGTTTTAGTACTGTCCGTATTAGCCTTTGATATTAAGGTTATATTGGCTTTATAAAATGAGTCGAAGAGCTTGCCATCAAAATGTCATTTATTGATGACTTTTGATGAACTGGTAGAGGCGGGGAGAGTCAAAGCTACGAGGTTGAGAGGGAGTTATCTTTCCATTCGTGTTTGTCTTTAATGCCTGTTACATAATAGTTAATAGTTAGTACATTTCCTTAATCACTGGCTAGTGCCGCACCATGCATTGCCTTAACCAATAGGCACATGTGGTTATTCAAATTCTAATTATTCACCTCCTCAGCCATACTAACCACCTAACCGCATTTCAAGTGCTTAGGAGCCACCGAAGGCTAGTGGCTACCACATTGAACAACAAAGCTCTTAGTGTGGGGATCAGTGGAGTTTTTGTATGGCCTGGTGAGCTAAGAATGCTTTTTACCATTTTAAGGGATTACTTAAAAGAAAAAAAACATATGTGACAGAGCTCCTGAATTCGCTCTACAAAGCTTAAAATATTTACTCTCCAGCCTTTTACAAACGTTTGGTGATCCTTAATCTAGAACATTGTCTCCTGACGTGAGTCATTTGCGTATACCTCCTTATCAGTTTTCTATAGAATGCCATCTATAAGATTGTTTGCTTAATATTATTCTTTAAATAGATTTACCTTTTTTACTTAGATTTTTAAAAGAAACATTATATCCAACACCATAAATGGGACTCTCTGCCATAAACAGATAAATAACTAGAAACATAAATACAACAAAAACCAACAATATTATTAAATTCCAGTTAGAAACTAGATCTTGCACTTTCCTTTGCTAAAGAGGGAAATTAGCAAGTGAGTAGGTTTGAGGAGATCACACCCATCAGCTGAGATGTTTTCCTTGATGTAATCATGGGTGCAGAAAGAGAACTGAAGGGAACTGCCTTCTCTCTCACAGTTCAGTGTCCTTTAAGTCTGGGCACGTGTGCCTGCTGAAATCACCTGTGCACGTGTCCCTCGATTTCGGAACAATGGGCTGAGGGGAGAGGAGAGCAGGGAGCATAAGTTTGGCTTAGGTGATGTCTGGGGCAGCTTGACCATTTCCAGTTAAAGGATGTACAAGACATAATTTGCATTCTGTCAGGTAGGTTAGAGCACCAGATGCAAATTTATAATTGGACTATATCATTCTACAGAAGTATCATCGCTGAGTTAAAAATTTAATGGTATTTTCTCAGCTTTTCTTGATGTTTGCTCTGTATTAAAAATGGCCATTGGAAAAATATTTCTACACCTTCTGCAAAACTGCAGTCAAATCTATGTTTATTTTGCTTAAAGAGTAATCCAATAAGTTCCTTCTAGAATTTTTATCTACATATAGAGCAGACTTGCTGTCTCTAAAATAGTCCTTCTGAAACCTCATTTTGTGGTGAGTAAATCAGAACCTCCCTTTAATCCAGCAATGACAAGGGTTTCCTTTTCCCAAACCATTTCACCCTTTGCTTGAAGTGCCAGGAGGTTTAGTACTAAATGTAATTCCTACTAAATTGTATCTCTTTGCTTCCTGATTTCCCTTCAGCAATCCTCTTTTAAATGTGATTTTGTTGTTTTTAAATCAACATGTTGAGGTGTGATTTATCGATAATAAACACAACTGTTTTCAGTGTATATTTCAGAGTTTCAAACCTACATAATCACCACCACAATCAAGATGTGGAATATTTCTATTACCCCCCAAATTGCCTCTTTCTAGTCAACCCCCCTTCCTTGCCATGATCCCCTCCAGCCCCCAAACCCCACCTCCTCAGGCAACCAGTGATCTGTCACTAGAGACCAGTGCCCTCAGGGGACATAGGCAATGTCTGGAGACATTTTAGATTGTCACAGCTGGGTAGCTCTTACTGGCATCTAGTGGGTAGAGGCCAGGGATGCTGTAAAACATTCTACAATTCACAGGCTGGTTCCCCAGAACAAAGAATTAACTGGCCAAAAAATTCCAGTAGTGCCAAGATTCAGAAGCCCTGCTACAGATGCAGATGGGGTATGCAAATGAGGGTCTGCCGGCCAAGCCCAGCCTTATTGCCTAGTTTTGTGTAGCCCACAGGCTGCGAATGGTTTTCACATATTTAAGTGGTGGAAAAAAATCAAAAGAAGAATAATATTTCATGCTAAACGTTCTGTCCCTAAATGAACTGGATGATGCCCGCCCACATTGCTGAGGGTGAATCTTCTTCACTCGATCTACTGATTGAAATGTTGGTCTCTTCCAGAAACATCCTCATGGACACACCCAGAAATAATGTCTAACCAGCTATCTGGGTACCCTTTAGCCCAGTCAAACTGACAGAATTAACCATTACACCATTCTAATGGGCACAGAGAGGAATTTCATTATGGTTTTAATTTGATTTTTCCCTGATAATCAGTAATGTTGAACATGTTTTCATGTGCTTATTTGCCATTTGTATCTTTTTTGTGAAGTGTCTCTTCAAATCTTTTGCTTATTTTCTATTGCATTGTCTTACTGAGTCGTAAGATTTCTCTTTATGTTCTGGATATAAATCCTTTATCAGATCTCTGCGTGCGTGTGTGTGTGTGTGTGTGTGTGTGTGTGTCTAAAAAAATCCTTTAGCAGATACATGTTTTGCAATTATTTTGGCCTAGTCTATGGCTTGCCTTTGCATTTTCTTAACAGCGTCTTTTGAAAAACAAAGGTTTTAAATTGTGATAAAGTTCCATTTATCAGTTTTCTCTTTTAGGGTTCATGCTTTTTTTTTTGTCCTAACCCAAAATCCTAAAGACTTTCTTCTATGTTTTCTTCTAGAAGTTCATGTTTAGCATCCATGATTAGGTCTGTGATCCATTTTGAGTTCATTTTTTTCCTACATAGGAACCCACTTGTTCTGTCATCGTTTGTTGAAAAGACTACTCTTTCCGCCATTGAATTATTAAATACCTTGGTACCTTTGTCAAAGATCAATTGATTACATATATGTGGTTATTTCTGGACTGCCTTTTCTGTACCATCCATGTGTTTGTCTGTTCTTATACCAATACCACACTGTCTTGATTACTGTAGCTTTGTAGTAAGTCTTGAAATCAGGTTAAAAAAAAAAACCAGAGGTATCTGACTCCATGTGTACCTTCCAGGTGTCCCAAGAGGCTCAGCCCTGCAGGGAGACCTGTGTTCTGGGAGGCAGCGAGGGGTGTGGCTGTGGATCTCTGGCCTTGATTCCAACTTTGTTCTTTTTCAAAACTGTTTTGCCTATCCTAGGTCCTATGCACTTTTATATAAATTGAGAATCAGTTTATCAATAATCTACAAAAAGGCCTATTATGATTTTGATTAAAATTGTGTTGAATTGGGAAGAACTGACACCTCAACAACACTGAGTCTTCCAATCCACAAACACAGTATATTTCATTTAATTAGTTCTTCTCTAGTTTCTCTCAACAATGTTGTATAGTTTTCATTCTATAGGTTTTGCACCTGTTTTGTTAAATTCATTCTGTTTTTTGATGCTATTATAAATGAGATAAATGTTTTTTAATATTGTAAGCTGCCTCATTCCTCCAGTTCTCAGAAAAACGGTGAATCACTGGATTAACCACAACAGAACAATTTTATATAAAAATGCATGGGACCTAGGATAGGCAAAACAGTTTTGAAAAATAACAAAGTTGGAATCAAGGCCAGAGATCCACAGCCACACCTCTCGCTGCTTCCCAGAACGCAGGTCTCCCTGCAGGGCTGGGCCTCCTGGGACACCTGGAAGGTGCACTTGCAGTCAGACACCTCTGGCTTTTTGGGCGGGGAAGGGCTAGGCTGGAATGGGTGGGGTAGGGTGAGGGCACAACTCATCACAGACACTGGAGCCACCTGCATTCCACTGGACAAAACACCTGCGATGGCAGAGTCAGCAGCCGGGAGGTAACCCAGGCGGGCGTTTGGCATGAACACAGGCAGGAGAGCACAGTGGCAGGAGCACAGGCACAGGCAGTGGGCGGGCAAACAGCTGATGTCAGAGTGTGCAATGGGGCGGGTGCAGGCACAGATGGGCCTCGACTCCAGGAGAAGGTGATGGGCAGCAAAAAAGAAGGGTGTGCCAGCCCCCTGGGAAAGAAATATGGGGCCCTTTACAAACAGAGCTTGGGCTCAGGGAATCAGTATCTGACGGAGAGTCTGGGATATGACGCTCAGCAACAGAAAAACCAGAGCACACAGTCAGGGCTTGTCCAGCACCAGGTGTCCCAACCTGAAGTCTCAGTGTGTTGGATTCTAAACTCACCTTCAGAGTTTGGTCCTTGGCCTTGTCTGGGGGTGGCCTGGGGGTGGGAAGGAGGCTACCAGAGACTGGGAACCAAAGGAATCTGGCCAGCCCTTCCAGAAATAGAAAGGGGATAAATTGCAAGTATTTATAAAAAATGCTGGTGTCTGTCATCAGTTATGATTCCACCCTTTCTAGCAGGAGCAGATAGACAAGCAAAGAAGGAAGTGCTGGCTTTCTGGATGAATTAGATGGGCAGACAACCAGACTTCTATTACTCCCATTTACTTGCTTTCAAGAGAAGTAGACTTATCCATCTCTTTCACCAAAAGGTACTCAGCAGGTGCTACACAGCCCAGCATCGGCTCAAAGCTAAGGCTCATTACCTCTTTTTGTTTAAGTGAATGGATATATCTGCACTTTTTCAGACTCAGTCACCAGGAAAAGCCTTTTGAACCCCAATCATTTGCTTCATCTCTCCATAGCTGCCAGATAGGCTGGATTAAAAAGGGTGTTCTGCCCCTATTTTGCAGCCATTTGAGAAGATGCTGCCTTGTCTAGGGCCCCGGTGAACAGAATGGAGGGAGAGGGCCATTTGCTACCTCTCGTGGAGGTGGCCCTATCATTTGCCCTCTTCTTGAAGATGCTGCCCTTGCTGCTGGCTTGGTCCCGGAGCAGGGTGGGGTAGGGGTGTCTTTCACTGGAAGAGGAGCCAGGTGGAGACATAGCATGATAAGCTTATTGTGGATTTGGACAAGGCCAAGCTTATTGTGAGTTTGAAGGGCCAGCAAGATATCAAAATAGAGAGATCCAAAAGGCCATTAGATGTACAGATTAATGGTTGTTAAATAAATGTTCAAGAGCTGCTAGCTTGCTAGTGCATTTGCCTGCCCTGGCACAAATGTCCTCAGTGTGTACTCCGGCTTTCCACAGCCACTTTCTTACAACAATATTTTAAAAATGAAATGGCACCAAGAGATTGAGTCCCACTGCACTTCCCCTTCTCTGGGACAACTGCAGTGCATAGTTTGGTGAATAACCTTCCCAATGTTTTATGCAAAAAGTTCATTTATATATGTGAGATTCCATATTCACATATATATGAAATCTCACTTACAAAAATACACAAATAGATACGTATACCATGGCTTCTATTCTGTAACCTATTTTCTTCATTTAGTGCTGTATCATGGATAACCTTCCATGTCAGTACCTAGATATCTACATAATCCTTTACAATGGCTGCGTAGCCCTCTATTGAATATACCATTATTTATTTAAATAGTCCTCCTATTGTCAAACCTTAAGCTTGGTCTCAAAATATTTGCCATTATAAACAACAGTGCAGCAGAATACCCTCAGAATACATCTTTGTACAGCAGTCCAATTACTTATTTAGAAGAAATTCTTAGACATGAAATGCACAGTTTAAGTTTCCATGTAGATGTTCAGCTTTCCTTTTGGTAAAATTGTACCAACTTGAACTCCTGTTAACAGTGTGTAAGAGTGCATGCTTCTCTCACTCGCTCTGGGCATTGTCTTTTTTATCTGTGCCATTATGAATGTTGAGAAATGTAATCTCATTGTTCTGATTTTCATTTCTTTAATCATTAATAAAAGTGAACATCTTTTCATTTGCTTATTAGCTATTTATTCCCCCCCTCCCCGTGGGCCTATTCACATCCTTTGCCTGTTTTTTCTATTGCAGTATTTGTCTTTCTCTTAAGATTTGTAAGTGCTCTTACATATTATAGATATTAATCCTTGGTTACATGTTTCAAACATGTCAAACCAGTTTTCGTTTGTCTTTATTAGAAGTGATTTGTGGTATCTTTTGCTGTGTCAGTTTTTCACTATTATGTAGCCATATTTAAATCAATCTTATTTTTTATGGTTTCCAACTTTGGATTATGCTAAGAAAAACCTAATTCAACCAAAGTTTATAAACATATCCTTCTGTGTTTTCTTCTGGTAGTTTATATTTTTATTTTTTACATAAAATGCAAATCTATTGATGCCACTTCTTTGTTTAAGACACCAGCAAGCCTTGCCACTGCACCCAGCATCTCATCCACACTCTCGGCGTGGCGTGTCCCACCAGGGCTTGGAGGATTCAACCCCTGCCCACTTTCCTCCCTCATGCATCAAATACACCAGCCATCTGGAGTACACCGAGCTAGCTTGCATGTGGCTTCTGTTTGAAATGCCCTTGCCTGGCTTCTCCCCACCCCCAGTGAACTCCTAAGCAAGCGTCAAGGCTCACTTCCAAGACACTTCTGAGAAGCAGTCCTCCATCCCAGTCAGGGCCAGGTACTTCCCCGCCTTCCAGCCCCCTGTCTCCCGTTGAAATGTTGGTTTATGCATTTCTTTCCACTACGAACTTGTAAGCTACTTGAGAGGTGGTTCCGTACGTGGCACCTAGTACAGTGCTGTGTAGTAGATGCTACTCCTGCCTCTGGTCGGAGTTGCATTTTAGCAACTGGCCAGGAGACCGATGAGAAATTCCTCTGTCGTAATGATGTCAGAGTCTGGGTAGAGGATAAGGGCCCGGACTGAGGCCATGGGTTTGGAGACAGAGGACGGAGGAGAAATAGACACAGACTTGGTAGGTAGAACTGAGTGCTTGAGCACAGTGATTTGTTTGAGATATTCCCCAAACCTTCAGCAAACAGGAGGATCTAAATGTTAACCCATTAGCACAGTCCTCTGGATTCTTGTATTATTTTCTGTTTGGAATTACCTCTACTCCTCCCTTCCGTGAAGCGGTGTGACCTTGCCTAGTCATTATCTCCATGTTGTCACCTGTCAAATGAAGTTAGCATTTTCCCCTCCAAAGCCAATTGTGTGGTAGTTTCCATGACATGCCACATGTTATAACAGTCCTGGTCACATGTCGTCCTCACTGAGGTCTCCGCTTTCTCTGACTCTTTACCTGGGTGCTTGGGTTGTCACCTCCTGACTGACCCAAAGCATTCCTAGAGAGAGAAGGTGAGATCAGCTTTTATTATTGGGTTTCCACAAGCCACTGGTATGCCCCGGACAGCTGGGACCCGCCTGGACACCTGTCCACACTGGCTCTCTGCTCTGCTCTGTTCTGCTCACCCATGCTGCCACTCTTGGTGCTGCCAGCATTCATCCTTTCTCAGCTCTGCTCCTTCGTTTCTGTTCCATGAGCACTGCCTAATTACCCCACTGCACCCTCGTTCCTGGCCCAACACCGTCGCTGCCCTCCCTGGCTCCAGTAGCCTGTGCCAGGTGAAGAAGCAGAGAGACCAGCCCCCAGCTCATGTTTCTATCCCATGACCGTACTGGGGTCTGCTCCAGCTGTGCCAGGGCATCCCAGGCACCGCGTGTCTCATTTAGAGCCTCAGCCTCTTGGTCTTTGCCCCTGACTTTCTACCCTGACTCGGCTGCGTCCTCATCCCTTCTCACCTCTCGGCCCCAAGGCAGCCCATCTGCCTGCCATTCTCAGCCCACGTCTGCTTACCTCTGCCCCTTCTCTTTTCTCCATCGCGGAGAATGCCTGCTTTGTTCCTCTGCCTCTTCCATGCACCAAACACCCACGACCAGCACAGAGCTCTCTTTTGAGAAGCCTTCCTTCCCATCACTGGTAGCTAATAACCTGTTCCTGGGGCTAGCACTTTGTAAACGCACAGCGCTTTCACACTGCCTCCTTGATCCTCACAATTCCCCAGCTCAAGCCTTCCTTCAGCCGGCATTTAATGAGCCTCCTGTATGTGCCAGGCCCTTAGAAGGACGAAATAAGGCACAGGCTTGGCTCCCAAGGAGCTCTGGTCTAATCGGCATGATTCCAACCCATTGCTTCTTCAGCCATAAAATGGGGACAATAATGTTTCATTACCTCGTGGGGCTGCTGTAAGATTTATTTGTGCCGACGGTGTTGACGCCCATGTACAGACAAGAAAACGGGCCTGAAGCAGTGAGGATGACCCACAGTCTCAGGGCACGACCAAGGTCACTGCCCTGGGCACTACCCCACTCATGGTCCCCTCCTTTCCTCCTCACATCCCCTCTGTATCCTCACTCACTCCCAGGGGTTTCTCTCCAAAATAGGGTCCTGAAATCCAGACTCTGTCAGCCTCTGTCACTGCCCCAGGAGAGGGGAAGTTGGTCATTTTCACCCCTGGACCTTTCTTTAGCCTCCTGAGAGGGCCTACTGGCCAGTCACTCCTGGTGGGCACAGTGCTTCCTGCATGCACCCAGACGTCTCGGGATCAAGCTCACAGTGGCTCACCCACCTTGCTGCCTTTCCCGTCCAAGCTGGTGCCATTAGTCATGTATTTCCACAAACACTGATGAGATTTGTTTCTCGGCCCGGGAATTCTGGACTGGGATAAAACTCCCTGTGTGCCTCAGTGACGGAGATGCATCAGGTCTGAGAGAAGGCAGCTGGCAGAAGCAGGCACAGGAGGAAGGCCGCCTTTGATTGGGCAGAAGCATTCTTGGCTTAAAGTGCATGGTGTGAAAAAGCAGCTTCCTTTGAGAGAAAGAGCTGGAAACACATTTTCAGCACAAGATGAAATATCTGGTACCTCTTTGAAGGAGTCTTACATCTTGAGGGGAAAAAAGGGAATACCTTGTACCCTTTTGAAATCTTTTTAATTTCAAGATCAAAATAAAGGAGACTGGTTTGTCCTAAAGCCTGGCCCTTTCAGGAAATCTTCCAGAAGGTGGCACGATGGGGGCAGGACTTCCTGAAAAGAAGCAGGAATGTTTTTCACCTTGTTTCAGTTAAAAAATAAAACAACAATATAAAAGTTCTTGCATGATTTTAAAGCACAATATTTATTTTTAATTATAAAAGCAATATAACATTATATAGAAAATTTGGAAAATTGTAGGGGGAAAATCACCTATCATCCCACAACACAACTTGATGTTTATTCCCATGTGGTCTGTTTTTGTATGCATATTTTGGTTGTAATAATACTTAACATAATATTTGTATACTGGCATGCCGTCATCATTCTAAGTTATTTTTAAAATTTTTAAATGTTTGATGCAGTACTTACAGAAGAGTGCAGAAAATATAGGTGCAGTTTAAAGAACAATTTCAAGGAAATGCCTGTGTAACTCCCACCCAGGTAAAAGACTAGATTTGAAGCCCTCAAGAAGCTCCCCTTACCATGGGCCCCTCCCCCAAGACAGCCTCCAACCCCTCCACCCCCCCCCCCCGCCAAGATAACCACCATCTGGACTTTCCTAATCATCAGTTCCTTGGTTTTTCCTCATGGTTTTGCCACTAGATGCAAACGCTATAATTTACTCTTGCCTATTTTTGTTATACGAATGGAATTGTATATATATATATTTTTTTGAACTGTATAGTGGTGGAGAGGTGCTCTTTACGATATTTGTTTTGCAAAGAATTATTCTGTTTTTTTTTTGAGACAGAGTCTCTCTGTGTCATCCAGGCTAGAATGCTATGGTGTCAGCCTGGCTTACTGCAGTCTCAAACTCCTGGGCTCAAGCGATCCTCCTGCCTCAGCCTCCCGAGTAGCTGGGACTA
>CAUYSK010062637.1:0-35457 GCA_963575035.1 Avahi laniger
AGGCACAAAACAAGCCATTCAGGCTTCAGAAATGGGGAAACTGAGGCCCAGCTTGGGAAACGGACTTGCAAGTGCATGGCAGAGCTGGAACTCGCTCCTTGACTTCTCGGCTTCCAGAGCTAGTTCTGAAGTTGGTGCTCGGTCAGAAAGGAAGCCTTTAAGTGTCCTGAGAGAAAGCTGGGTTGCACCTGGAGACTTTTAATTTGTTTTAAAAACACTACAGCTACCTTCCAGACAATCTTAAAAATAAAAACAAAACAAGAAAGTAAAAAGTCTCCAACTGGCTTAAGCAAGGAAATGGAAGCTGAGAATCGGCCGCATCCCGTGTCCGCCTGTCCTTCGGTCCCACCCTGCTGGTGTCCCATGTCCACACCCACAGGCGGTGCTGGCCCTGGCATTGCAGCCGACACACCCACACACCATCCCTTCCTCAGGCTTTTCTAGAAGTCTCCAGTCAGCCTCTCTTGCATCTCATTAGCCTAAATTGGGGTCACATGCTTATTCCTAAATCAGCCCCTGCTGCTGAGGGGTGGGCTCACATATTCTTTCCTTCAATAAATATTTATTAAGTACCTACTGCATGCAGCGTAGCAGCGAACAAAATAAATGAAAGCTCCAAAAATCAACTTATAAACTAGCAGGAGGATACAGGCAAAAGCAAAGGAACAAGTAAGATATGCAACATTTTAGATGCTGTAAGTGCTATGGAGAAGAATAAAGCAGAGAAGGGAGACAGGAAGTGCAAGCGGGGGCAGCTGCACTGTCACCCAGGGTGGTCTAAGCAGAGGTGGAAGGAGGTGACAGAGTAAGCCATGAGGGCATCGAGGGGAAGAGCCTTCCAGATAGTGGGAACAGCCAGTGCAAAGGTCCTGAGGCTGAAGGGTGCTTGGTATTTTTGATGAACAGCAAGGAAGACAAATGGCTAAAGCAGGGTGGGTGAGGAGGACGGTGTAGGAGACAGGGTCAGGGAGGTAAGGGAAAGGGCATGCGGCGTAGCCTTGAGGCCCGTGATGAGGATTCTGGCTTCTCCTTTGAGTTAAATAGGAAGCTCATGAAGGATCTGGAGTGGAGAAATGACCCAATGTTGTTCAAGTTTTAAAATGAAGATTTTTAATTTTGGCTGCACAAAAGAATCACCTGGAAAGTTTTAAAAAATACAGATGCCCAGGTCCCACCCCCAGAGGTTCTGATGCAATTGGTCGGGGTGGGGCCTGGGAGCTGGGATTTCTCAAAGCTCCGAAGGCGATTCTCATGCTCAGCTGGGTTGAGAGCCGTGGGTGTGTGTGCCGAGGACCTCACACCCTCAGCTCTGACTCCCAGCTCTCCCCTGATATCCACATTTCATGTCAGCTCCCAACTCCAGGTCTCGGTTCAGATGCCTACCAATCGTAATGATCATCTCCACCTTAACCTGGCCGCGGTCCGATTCCAAACCTACTCTCTTTCCGGTCCTCCGTCTTGGTGAGTGCGCTCTTCATTCTTCCTGTTCTTCAGGCCAAAACCTGGGCATTATCCTTGATTCCTCTCTTGTTCTCACACCTTACGTTCAATTCTTCAGAAGACCCTGACCACTCCACCTTCAGAACACACCCAGAATGCACCCTGGTTCCTCGCATCCACTACCTCTACCCACATCGAGGTCCCCAGGACCCCTGGGTCTTCTGCCCCTGCCCCCAGCAGCGGTTCCCAAGCCGGGCTTCACATGGGGAGCTTTACAAACTACGGATGCTTGAGTCCTCAGAGTCTGATAGACTGGTTGGGTGTGGGCAGGCACTGAGCATTTTAAAAGCTCCCCAGGTAATTCCACTGTGCAGCCAGGGTTGAGAACCTCTGATATTGATGGAATTAAATCCACGACTCTGGCTGTGGTCACCTGGGGAGTGAATATAGCTAGAGGAGTGGAGTGCAGAGGTCCGAAGACTGAGTACTGGGCTCTCCAATATGCAGAGGCTGGGGAATGAGGCGGAACCAGGAGGAGATGAAAAGGAGACAGGTCCAATCACTGCTTTGGGGGTGGAAAGGACCCTTGACCAATCGGACACATCGCTTGAGCTTTGGGTGGGAAATCAGCTTCCTGGGCCCATGGCACATGGGGGAACAGAGGATGGATACCTGCATCAGCTGCTCTTGGGCAAAGGGAAGGAGCAGGATGGACGTCAGGTGGCCAAGAAACATCTGTTATACCAGTAAGAGGATGATGATGGTAATGAAAATAAAAATAGTGCTAATTTGTCAGCTCAGGATGTCATAACAAATGCCATAGGCTGGCTGGCTTAAACAACAGAAACTTCTTATCTCACAGTTCTGGAGGCTGTGAAGTCTAAAAGTCATGTACAGCAGGGTTTGACCTCTGGCGAGGACTCTCTTCCTAGTTTGCAGAGGGCTGCCTCCCCTATGTCCCCTTGTGGCCTTTCCTCTGAGAAAGGTGGAGGGCAGGGTGAGGGGGAGACAAGGGGGGGTCTCTTCCTCGTCTTCTAAAGCCACAACTCCTACTGTATTAGAACCCCACCCTTATGACCTCAGTTAACCTCAGTTACCTCCTAAAAGCTCTGCCTCCAAATACCGTCACATTGGGTGTTAGCGCTTCCACATAGGAATGGGGGGAGACGAAATTCAGTCCATAGCATGACTGCATCCATGAAACAGAACATTCGTGCCTGCCTTAGAGAGCTCTTATGAGGATTAACTGAAGCCTGGCGTATAGTAGGAAGTCAAGGAATGTAGAGTATTATTAGATTAATTATTTTTGTTAATATTTGCAGGATTAACCTTAGGTCAAGTTTGTACCCCAAATATCCCATGTTCCACCATTTCTCCGTCTTTTCAAATGCTGTCTCCTTCTGCTTTCTCTTCTGCAGGATAATTCCTGCTCTTCTTTTAGGTGCAGAACAGACCCCCCAGGGAAGGGAGGGGACTCCTCCTCAGGGCTCCACAGGCTCCTGTACAAAAGCCCTTTTCCTAGCACTCAGCACTTTGGGTTATAGTATATATCTCATTTCCCCATTAGACCATCAGCCTCGTGAGGGAAACAGCTGGGTGTTATTCTCGGTACTCTCAACACGCAGCCCAGGGCTGCCGCAGAGAAGGGGCTCAGTAAAGGTTAAATGAACAAATATGTTGCTTAAAGACTGATTAACTATAGCGATCAATATAAAACAAGCCTTTAAAAAGCCAACTTGTACAGATTAGGGATGGCTCTTATAATCACACCAGAGAAGACGTTGCCTCTGTCTTTGGAAAGGAACCTGCTGGAATGGTTCAGCCCTGTCACTGGACTCATGGTCTTCCTTTCAGAAACCTAAACTTTACAAGGAAGCTGGCCACAGGCCCTGGATAACACAGCACGTGCTCTATCAGATGTGAATGTCTGTCTGTCCTACTCTGGCCCTAACCCAGGCCAAGCCCCAGCCACCCCCACGGTTGTGTCCACCTAAGTTCTGTCCAACCTTCAGGCAGCTAAGGCAACCAGGAGGCCAGCCCAAAAGACGAAATGACATTCAAGCCAATGCCTGGAGGATGAATCAGAATTATTCAGAATATTAATCAAGGTGGGGCAAGTACTGTCACAACCCTATCTTAGCGGCTTGCTGTGAATACAAGTTTGTTTCTTGTTCATGTCAGAGTCCACTGAAAGACGCTGTGACTCTGCTCCACACAGTCATGCAGGGACCCAGGTTCCTTCTGTCTGGAC
Organism: Avahi laniger; assembly: GCA_963575035.1. NCBI lineage: Eukaryota > Metazoa > Chordata > Mammalia > Primates > Indriidae > Avahi > Avahi laniger. The sequence goes on from CAUYSK010062637.1 coordinate 3,692, forward strand.
CTTCCTCCAGATCTTTGAAGTCTCCTCTCTTCGGAGAGTGGATGGGGAAATAGAGCAGGACTGTGCGTGGGAGGTTTTAATGGGCTGAGCCTGAATATGGCAACACTTCACTCACATGCCATCGGCCTGAGCCCAGTCTTTCGGCCACATAGGCTGCCTCCCCTCAGAAAGCCTGGCTCCAGCTCCCTGCCCCATTTACCCACGGGGCGCTCTGGGCACACGTTATCTCTGTGAGCCTCGGTTCTCTCATCTGCACAGTGCAGCTCACGACCACACTGATGTCACAGGGCTGCTGTGAGGACTAAACGAGATGATGCTTGTGGAGTCTCTTAGCAACGGTGCCTGGCACCAAACTGGTGCTTGGTGATATTTTTAGTTGTTGAGCATAATTCTGAAATTTTCATTCCTGCTCCCAGAACCCTCTCCTGCTCTGGCCCTGGTGAGGGCCCCGGCTCTCCCGGAGGGGTCATCCCCTTCCTGCAGTGCGTGGGCCAGCAGGGACCCTGGGGGAGCAGACTTCCTCCTTCTCACCAGTGCTGTGACATCAGTGATGCCTTCGCAGCAGAGGGAACTCAACCCAGGTTCAAATCCTTTTGTCGCCATTTCCCAGCGGGGTGGCACTGGAGGAGTCGCCCCCCTGCTCCGTCCTCCTTGGTGGAATGCCCGCAGGGGGCCCTAGCCCGGGGTGTCGGTGTGAGCGTGAGAGTGCTCCTGGCTGGGTGCGTGGCAGTTTGGGAGACTGCTTGCCTCCCAGATTGAGTGGGTGCCACCCTCTCAGCCAGGGCTTGAACCAGGTTTGGTGGACCCGGGAGCCCAGGGGACGCACAGCCCCTCCTTAAGAAAGAGGATTCCGCACTTACAAACACACAATAGGGCTTTAGATGCCCAACAGGCATCCCGACGCCTGAACTCCATCAGCTTCCCCTGTCTGCTCTCAACCCCTTCTCCTCTGTGGTGTCCAGGCCAAAGAAATCCCAGAAAAGTCCCTCCCAACCACTCTGGGTAAGCAGGAGCCTGAGAGATTCTGAAACTGTCAGAAGCAGTGACCACCTCGGCCTTCTAGCTCCCGTGGTGAGTGAGCAAGACTTTCGATTGAACAAATGCAAAATCTCTCTAGGATGAGGTCTGCTGGTTGGAACAGAGCAAACAGTTCATCTCTCCCTTGCTTTAACAGGAGGGTTGCTGGACTTAGCAATTAAAAATACTGACACCGGATTTAATTTGAATTTCACATATGCACAAGTAATTTTTTAGTATAAATATGTCCCAGATATTGTGTGGGGCATTTAACTGGCTGTCCTGAATTTTATCCGGCAGACCTGCCTGTCGAGGACCAGCAGAGTCAGGTTCAGTGCCACAGGAAATGAAATCTACCTTAGCAGTGGGACCTCTGGCCCTTTTTCCCCAAGCAAGGATGTGGCTGCTCGGACTCAGTGTGTGTTTTTCAGAAGTGTCCCTGCTTTGGGAAGTAGCTAGGGCCCGTGATCTTCAGCAGAAGAATGACCAGTGCAGAGGAGGGGATACGGGACAGTTGCCCCAAGCAGGTTAGTAAGTCCAATAGCTGTGGCCAGAGTCAGATGGTCAGGGCCGAAATCAAAGCTCTGGAGTTGTGGAAACCCTACTTCTCCTCTCTGAGCCTCTGTTTCGCCGCCTGTAAAATGACAGTGCCTATACCCTTGGGTGGCGTGAGCATTAAATAGGAAAACATATGTGTAAAATACATGTATGGAGGTAGCGATCCCCATGTTAGGTTTTTATTGACAGCCGTTTAGGAAAACAGACATTTTCCCAGACAGGATGGGAGTCTCAGGTGCACCTGCGTGGTCCCCAGCCGGGCACACCTCGGCGTGGAACCCTCTGTTCTGTGCTGGACACGCCTGCGTTCATCATCCCTGCGGTAGGTGCTGGCAGATGGCCAGCCGGGCTGTTTGTCCATGGAGCTCCCTGGGAGCCCCAGCCTCCTCCCGCCTCCGACGGCTGCAGGTTCCGGGCCTCAGACTGCAGCGGGTGGCTGCCGCCCCTTCCCGCTCCCGCTCCCGCTCCCGCTCCCGCTCCCCCTCTGCTGCCCTCAACGCACCAGGCTCATCCCCGGGGCTGCCTCCGCCAGCCCCTGCGCAGGGACCACAGCTCACTTGGACCGGACAGCGCATGGCAACACGGCACATCACGTCTTAAGTGAGCCCCGCAGCCACCCAGAGCAGGCACCGGCACACCCATTTCGGTGGATGCGAAAGCCAAACTCAGCCAGGAGGGAGCACTTTGTGAGCCCGTGCTGCGTGCCGGCATGTCACGTGCATGACACTGTGGTTTAGAGCAGGCAGATTTTGCTGTTGTTGCTATTAATGAACCACCTTCAAACACCAGAGAAGCATGATATTAAAATGTCTTCTCTCCCACATTCAAGGGCTCTGACCTCTCTAGAGGTTTCTCGACCTCTGCCCGCTGGACATCTTGAGCCAGATAATTGTTGTCCAGTCCAGACTGTGCATCACGGGATGTTTAGAAGCACCCCCGGCCCTGGCCACTAGGTGCTGGTGCTAGCCCCAATTCACGACACACGCACGAAACGTCTCTAGACATTACCAAGTGGCCACCGGGGGTGGGGATGGAGGGCGAGGGGCAAAATCACTCCTGCAAGAACTACTGCTCTAGAATAATCGCTGTTAATATTTTCTTAAGATTTTTTAAGAATATTTCTAAGCACATGTGTATGCCTTTAAGAAAAGACAGGTTCATATATACGACCCTTTCACCACTTGTTTTTTAGCTTGCCTATCTATCTTGGACATCTTTCTGCAAACCCACACACAGGTTTGCATTTCTCCTTTGAACACCTGTGCGGTTTTCTTTGCGGTACTGCTGCAGTTGATGTAACCAGTTCCCTCCCGGCGGGCACTTAAGTGGGTTCCGGTGTTCTGCTGTTACAGACAGCACTCCCGTCAGCATTCTTACACACACCTCTGGATATGGCCACGGGATAAACTCCCCAAAGGAGCATTGCTGGGCCAGAAGTATGCACATTTTCAGTTGGATCTGCCACGTTGTTATCCAAAAGAGTTTTCACCAGTTTACTCCATTGGCACTGATATCGTGATGAAGAGTACCAGATATTTAGTGAGCATTTACTGTGTTTCAGGCACAGTGCTAAGTAATTTGCACGTGTTATCTTGTTTAATTCTCCCTACAATTCCATTTGGTGGAAACTGACATTTTTCCATTTACAAATGAAAGAACTTTGGCTTAGAGAGATTGAGTCTTTTCTAAGCTTGTCAGTGGTGGTACTGGAACCCAGAGCCGTCTCAGACTAAAACCTATTCTCTTAACCAATACATTGAGTCTTCATAACAGTCCTGTAAGGGAGGCCCATTATTCCCATGTTCTAATGGGATTACGGAAGCCCCGGGCAGTTAAAGTGACTTGTCCAGAGCTACAGAACCCAATCACAAATCTGAGCCTGACTCCAGAATCTTTGTTTTTCCATTGACACTCCTGTGCCACCTCCTCCAAGAAGCTCTCTAGGATTACTGCAGCCATCCTCATCATCTGACCTCCAATAGCATCTCCCGGGAGCCCTAGGAATCCGCAGCAGGCATTTTAACCCAGAGTGGGTAGCTGTATGGTGAGTAGGACCTCACAGGTATTGTAGTGAGACAGACCTAGACTAGAAACTTCTCTGCCATCTGCCCTCTGAAGTAAACCTGGCCAAGAGACTGCCCCTCTTGGGTCCTCAGTCATTCGTCATCACAATCCTTGTCACCACTGTTATTAATGGTAGTCATGATAACAGGGGTCACCATTTATGGAATGTCTTCTCTGCACCATGTTTTACAGTGGGCAATGTCTCCATTTGGGTCCCCCCAGAAGGAGACGCTGAGGCAAGGAACTGGGGCAAGGTGTTAATTTGGGAGGTGACTCCAGGAAGCTTGGTGAGGGAATGGGGTAGTGACACAGGGAAGGGAGTGGGGTAGTGACACAGGGAGGGAGCCAAGCCATTGGATGGCGTATAATGAACGCAGAGTCAGCGCCCCCAGCCCAGCCGGGCTCCGACCGCTGAGGACCTGCCCCTGCATGGTTGGAGGTCGCTCCTGTGTGATGGACCGGGAGGCCTTCCTGCAGCCTTGGAGGGGAAGGGGAACTGTGTGCAGGTGACCCGTAGCACAGCCTGCCTCCAGGCAGTTTACGGTAGCTTTAGAATAAATTGATTACCACTCACATCGTGCCTACCCCTGACCTTGTGTTTCAATTACCATTGACCTTGTGGTTTGTTCTGCTAGTTCTGTGACCCTTCTGAGGGTCTGTGCCTTGAGCCTCGTCTAGCTTTTCGCATCACCGCGCAGGGCATGGAGGAAAGCTCTGGTAGCTGAGGCTGGCCAGTTGATTCCTTCAGTCGTCAGCAAGTATTTACTAGGTGCCTGCTATGTGCCCAGCGCTTTTTTAAACTAGTAGATTTTTTTTTAACAGTTTAAGATTTGCAGAAAAATGCACAGAAAGTACACAGAGTTCTTAATATACTTTCTAACCCCCCACTCCATTTCCCAGATTATTAACATCTTGCATTCGTGTGGTACATTGGTTACAATTGATGAGCCAATATTGATGCATTATTATCAGCTGTAGTCCATAGCTTGCATTAAGATTTCACTTTTGGTGTTGTACACTCTGTGGGTTTTTTATTTTTTTATTTTTTTAAGACAGGGTCTTGCTCTGTCACCCAGGCTGGAGTACAGTGGCATCATCATAGCTCACTGCAACCTTGAACTCCTGAGCTCAATTGATCCTCCTGTCTCAGGCTCCCGAGTAACTGGGACCACAGGTGCATGGCACCACACTCTGCTCATTTTTAAATTTTTCTGTAGAGATGAGGTCTTGCTATGTTGCCCAGGCTGGTCTTGAACTCTGGGACTCAAGCAATCCTCCCTCCTCAGCTTCCCAAAGCACTGGGATTATTGGCATGAGCCACCATGCCCCGCCCCATTCTATGGTTTTTGAACAAAATCATAGTGGCATGTCTCCACCATTACAGTGTCATACAAGTAGTTTCACTGTCCTAAAAATCCCCTGTGCTCTGCCTATTCAACAACCCCTCCTGCCCCCTTCTCCACCCAACCGGAAACCCAGGTGATATTTTAAGTGTTGGGAATAAAGTTTGGACAAAATAGAGTTTCCGTCTTCACGGAGCTGACATTTCAGTGGGGAGAGGGGTAATACACAAGCAGGCAATACACAGCAAGTGCCGGTGATGATAAACACCGTGTGGAGAATCTGTGGGGTAGGGGAAGGGGGCTCTTTAGGCAGGACAGTCAGGAAAGGCCTCTTCGAGGAGATGACACTTGAGCAGAGCCCTCCCTGGCTGGAGAGCCAAAGAAGCCAGTCTGTGACCAGCCACGGAAGCTACCGGGGCCCTGGGCCCAGAAAGGCATCCCGACCCCTCATGGTCAGGGGAGGTGTTATAGGCTGAATCGTGTGCCCCCCAAACTCATAACCCCTAGTCCCTCAGAATGTGACTGTATTGGATCTTTAAAGAGATTAAATGGTTAAACGAAGTTGTTAGGGTGGGTCCTAATCCAGCGTGACTGGTGTCCTACAGAGAGGAAATTAGGACCCAGACACACACAGGGAAGACCATGTGAGCACAGGGTGACACAGTGAGATGACAGCCATCTAGAAGCCAAGGAGAGAAGACTCAGGGGAAGCCAAGCCTGAGGGCACCTCGATCTCGGGCTTCCAGCCTCCAGGACCAAGAGGCGATAAATGTCTGCTGTTTAGCCACCCGGTCTGAGGCACTTTGTCAGGGCGGTCTGGGCAGTCTAGAGTAAGAGGCCAGAAACTGCCGTTCCCGGCCTCCCCTTCCATGCAGAGGTGCTGGGGAGCGTGATCTGCCACAACCCAGACAACTGGGTCCTGGAGTCTGCCCTGCAGTGTCTGTCTTTCCTTCTGGGGTGGCAGAGCTGTCCTCTCTGTCCTGGTCTATGAGCTGTGGCTGGTCGTGGTGGCCACACACCGAGGGCACACCGGGCAGAGCAGCAGCGCGGCCGAGAGCACGGAGATCTGCAGGCCGCCAGACAGACCGAGGTCGAGGCCCCACCCTTCCCTCCACACAGCAGCTGTGCCACCTTGAGGGGCTCACGTCACCTCCACAAGCCTCAGTTTCCATATCTGTCGGATGACGGATGTGAGAGCTCTGTCTGTGGAGGCTGCGGGGAATCCAAGGCGTGGACGTGTGAGAGGCTCTCAGCCCGGCCCCGCGCACCAACAGCGACTCCTGGTCCACACGTGCTTGTCTTCACCACAAGCCTGGGAAGGAGACATTATTCTAGTTTCACAGCAAGAAACCCGGCCCAAGGACACCTCTGCCGGCCGGCCAGTCGGCCCACAGCCTTGAGGACAGGACTGGCCGCCCCTGGTTTGCTCTGCCAGAAATCTTCCGGTGGACCAAGTGGCACAGCTGGCCGCGGCGCTGATATCACCGGGGTCGAGGCTGTGGGTCCTGGCCTTGCAAATAAGTCTCAAAAATCCTGACCATACTATCTGTCCCTCCCAAGGTCTGAAAGAGCTCGAGAACGGACTTTCTGTGACATTTCCAGCTTTTTATTTTCCTATGGCTATTCTAATTCACCCCTCTGAGCCTCAGTTTCCTTATCTGGAAAGTGGAGTGAAAGGGTCCAATGCTTTCTCAGGACTCTCCTCAGTACCAGAACCATCCAGGGACTGTGCCTTAAATGCCACTGGGGGGTGTCATCCCATGGTGACAGTCACAGCTAATGGCAGCTCTTACTGATTGCGCATCTCCCGTGTCACGTATTTTGCGTACATTTTACATCTGACGAAAAGCCTGTGAGGCTGGTGTTGTCCCTGTTTTACAGACGAGAAGACAGAAGCCCAGAGGTGCTCAGTGATGTCGTAAAGGTCTCGGGGCCAATGCATGGCAGAGCTGGGACTTGAACTCTGGTCTGTCTGGGTTTAAAGCCTGAGTCTCCTGTACCCCTCCCTGACCTTACTCTGTGTCTCTTGCCTTATAGTTTCAGGGTTTTGTTGTTTTGTTTGTAGGCAAAACACCGTTCGGTTTAAATTACAATTCAGTTCAGGTTCATAAAAAAATTCTTAACAACGCAGGTGACCTTCATGTCTTAGCACCAAGCTCAGCGCCTGGAGCGCGATCTTTAGAAACTTAGCTTGTTCTTTTCTCTTCCTTGTGAGGGGAAAACCCCCGCACCATGAGCACTTGCTCTAACTTTCTCACACTCACACACACACACACACACACACACACACACACACACACATCACCCAGAGACAGATCCATTTCTCCAGCTCTCCTTTGAAATGGAGGGAGCGAAGAATAGAGATATCGCTGAGGTTTGGGGCTGAAATTAAAGGGCAAACTTAAACTCTCGGAGAGGTGCCTGTGCTGACTTCCTTTGGACGTTAAAAAGCTGCCAGAAGGATGCTAATTGCCCAGGCTTCCCGGGGCTCAGAGGAGCTTCCCAGGATGCACTGCAGCAGAGCACAAAGGCAAACCCGGCGAGGCCGCGTGGACCCCGTTCTCTGTTCTGCTTGTGGGTTGCAGCAGCCTGGCATGGTGGGGACACATACACGTGAAAACACTTCACACACCGGAGCGCACGAGGAGGAGGAGGAGGAGGACGAGGAGGAGGAGGAGGATGTGACTCAAAAGACTGGATTCAGGCTCAGCTTTGCGGCCACCAGCTAACTGTGTGACGCGGGGGAAGTGGCTTATCTGGGCCCCAAAGTCATCCCTAAAAAATGGCTGGACGCTAAACTATCTCATTGTTCCATCTGAGTCTAACAAAGATGACCCTGGCCAATACAGCTCAAAATTCTGTTTCCTAGGAATGTACCCTAACCAGCAGCAATGACAATAAATTATACAAGTAGCTAATATTCAGTAAGCACTTAGTATGAGCCGAGCACTGAGCACAATATCTTGTACGGCTTACCTCACTGTGTCTCCTAATAAATGCAAGAGCTGGGTACTTCTGTTATCCCCACACTAAAGATCAGAAAGCTGAGGCTCAGAGAGACTGAGTGATTCGCTCAAGTCCCCGAGCTAGCAAGTGGCAGACCTAGGATTCAAACCAAATCCGCCTAACTCCGTGGCCTCCCTCGTAAGCAAAGGTCCAGGTACAGCAATAAGTCTGGATGCAGCAGGGGACACCGTCAGGGCTCATAGACAGGCCCTCACTTCGGGGTCACCAACAAGCCAAAATCTGACCTCTTCCCGCTGTGTCCCTGGCCTGGGCAGGCATGGCAGGAGTGTAATGGAATCTGCTTAGAGAGGCCGCAGCTTGCGCCATTCACTGGGCCGGAAATCCGAGCTGCTCCTGAGAGCGGCTGGGAGACAGCTTGGGGCTCGGGGACTGGTTCCCACTATTTCAGCTCTTTCCTCTTAGACTAAGTGGCTTTTGGCCTCTGTTAATGGAGCCATCTCAGATCGCGGGCGGTGGGGATGAAGGTTGGGGAGAGGGCCGGGGCCGGAGGTGGTGGGTGATTAGTGTCTCTTCCTCAAGAGCCCCTTGGTCCCTTTAGCTGGCCCACCACCTGCTCCAAGTTGCAACAGAAATTGCAGGTGGAACGGATTCCCGGGTCTGGGAGGCCACTTCATCCCTGCATGTTCCTTCCTTGTAAGCCCAAACCGCAGCCTGCCTGAAAATTCCAGACCACGCTCTGGGAACCCAACCTGATCAAATATTCACAGAAGCCAATGTGTTGTCATTGTCATGAGTCCCACGTTTTGCCTGTCCTGCTTGAGCACGATTTTATAGGAGTTAACGTCCCTCCTCCGCCGTGTGCTGCGTTTTCACCACTCTCCCGCTACAGAGCCAGCTTAGAGCAATTTGTAAGCCTGTGGCTTATGGAAGCTGTGCTCGAGCCTCAGCTTGGGAGAAGAGAACTAACTGAAAATTAATTTATATATCAGGCATTGATTACAGCGATAGGCCCTCTTAAATATTTGTTTGTAGAGGTATATGATATGGTAAAAAGAACCTTTCCATCAGATAGACCAGGCTTTGCTGTCCCAAGGCTGCCCTTTACAGTGCGATGATAGGAACTCACGTGCAGTCAGGGTTCCTCACGTACTTGCACAACAGATTGCAGGCTAGATGTTATTGTCACCACCTCCATTTTTCAGGTGAGGAAACTGAAGCACACGGATGTTAAGTCATCTGCCCAAGGTCGCATAAATTGCAAAAGGAAAATTGCTAAGCCCAGTTTCTGCTTATTTAGAAAATGAAGGATGATAATTCCTGATTTAAAAGGTACTTGAGAAGATCAAATTCTGTAAGGGAGAAGAATGTTCTCTTTCCTTCCTTCCTCCCTCCTTTTTCCCCTCCTTCTTCCCTTCTATCCAATATTGGTCAAAGGCTGCCACCATGTCAGGTCTGGCACTAGGTCCTGGAGAGATGGCCCGAGTCAGGCAAAAACCACCCTCATCCTCACTCTCTCTCAGGAGCCTGTCATCCTGCAAGGGGCACAGGTGACAAATCACGACCCTCCCATTGTTGCATGGTCCCTGACACCGAGAGGGTCAGTATTACCCCTCCTTTGGCTTCTGTCCGCCCTGGTTCTGGGGGAGGGATGATTCTTACTGACAGGCCAAATCAGAGAATCTTTGTCATCCGACTCCTTCCTTAGCACTTAACGTGATCAAAGCTCTGACCCAGACTGAGGTCCCGAGAAGTGGGTGTTTGTCCAAGGCCACGCAAGGAGCGGGCAGCTAAGACAGGATTTGAACCGGGCGTATCTGCCCCAAGCCCATGACAAGGCAATGTGCTCTAAACTCAGCGGCCGTGACGGGTTCAAAGTCCTCCCTCCTCCGAGCCCGAACCCAGCCTTCCACTGGCATCTGACAGTGCTGTACAAGCTCAAAATGAAGTCACTCCTTTCCATAGCGCTCTGGCAGATATTTGGCTTCACATTTCTGTCTTCCCCAAGGAAGCCCTATTCCTTCAGCTTTCTCATTAGGAAGGCTGTTGAGTTCCTTTTCCTTTCCTGTGGCTCTCACTGGACATGCTAGCCTTTGTCAAAGTCCCCCTTTAAGCAAGATGCCTGAAGACGAACGGGCTACTTCGGATGAAGGCTAACGTGCAGGAAGGAGCAGGCTTCCATCTCCCGCAGGGAACTCCTGCTACATCAGTTTTTCTTTTGGGCACACCCAGCGAGACATGGTCTTTCAGTCAACAGGAACCACTAGCGATGGGCACATCTGCTGCTACGGGTGTATGGGCACCAACCTGCATTGAGCACCTCACGGGTTCCAGGCTGGGTTCACATGTAGTGTTCTTTGAATCATCACCACGTGTCTCTGAGGCAGGTCTTCTTAGTCCTATTTTGCAGCTGAGGCAGCTGAGGCTCAGAGATAAGCTATAATTAGAAGCACAGAACTAAGCAAGATCTCCTGATGGTGTGGACCCATGTGGTCAGGTTTTGAACGCCAATGGGAAGAACCTACAACTACCACAGTGTAAACCGTGAGATTGGATTCAGTCTCTCGTACATGCCATTCATAATCTTTTGGGGTTCCAGGTGTTTTAGGACCCAGAGTTGAGCTATGACCCTCAACTTTGTCATTTCCCTGAATTTGATCATCATGTCATTCATTAATGTCATGAATAGGACACTGTTGAGTTCAGAGTCCTGAAGGCTCCACCAAGGACCTGTCCAACCTTAGCTGCTGCCATTTTGCCGACCAGCACCCTTCAAGTCTGGACCCAAGGACAACAGGAATCCCTCAAATATACTCTCACCCCACCCCCCACTGCCAACTTCCTCAGCTCGTCCAAATGGATGTTGTGCAAAACCATTGTGGTGGGCATTGTTTGTTTTTAACCTACGTGTATTTCTCCTTTGGTGCTAACATTTTATTTTCCTTTGGGTAATATGGCAGGGTGAAATATTGCTTCCAATTCTTCATTCCCCTATGACAGGATTATATATCCATGCCCTTTAACATGTGACTTTTCAGTGTCTCTCAGTTGATGGGGACAACTTCTGTCTCCAAAGCATTAATATTGAACTTGGCCATGCGACTCTCGCTGACCAGTGGAACGTGGTACGAGGTGAGCAGAGGCTCTAAATATGCTTGTGTGGTTTGGTCTTCTGCGCTCCTGTTATCCATGATGAGAAAAACATGTCTCCTGGTCCATACAGGATAAGAAGCACATGGTATAGACCCAAACTAACTTTAGCTTGGAGCCAAGCCCAGCCCACCCCAGCAGAGGGACAAATTATCCTCAGACTCACGAGCAAGGAATAGAAATGCTCGTTAGCGTAAGCCACTGAGTCTCGTAGCTGTTACCGAGAATTGGTGCAGTTACGGCTCATTCCTACAGGGAAGCACGGCCCGCCCCCCACATTCACCACCCGGCAGGGAGACCATGACCCAGGCTTGGTCAGGAAGCACATCTGTGCGGTGACACCTGCTTTGCCTTCCCAGCCACCGTCCACTCTCTGCCCATTTGGCCTGCCCCAGGCCCAGGGCCCCTTGCTCGGCTGCAGCTCCCACCTGGCTCCGGCAATATCATTTCCTTTCCTCGCCCTCAAGCCAATGGGAGGTAAAAGACTCTCCCTGTGCCTAGTCCCAGCTGCCTCAACACCATTTTTGGCTCCCTAACCCATGCCCAGCCTCCGCGAATAGACACTTCGTTGATTTATATTCAGAATCCTCACTGCACGTACCGTCTATTTCCACATGGTCTCGACCACACCCCTCATTTCAAATTCTTCATGCCCTTGGGCAAGTCAGTTACACCTCATTTCTCCCCGAGCCCCGATTGACAGAGGAGGGATTTTGCTGTCGCTTTTTCCAAGCTGTCATGAGAGATAAGTCTGCCCAGGGATGGACAGGGGCCTTGCGCTGGCCTCAGCGGGGACTGCAACCAGGCTGGTTCCCCAGGCCCGTCTCGCTATTGCCAGCATCTAAGATGCTGCCAGGCACACACCGCAGCCTTCCTAAGTATCTGCAGATTGAAAAGCCCTATGGTGGATTTCCTCCCATTGACCTTTTGATTGTTTTTCGTCTCGAAGTGGCAGAATAAGACACCTAATACCATGGCGACGGCCTCTATAGAAACCCGTGGCTTGTTCTCAGCACACCCACGGACCGGTGGGAGGCTGGCACAGATTCGGACCAATAGGGAGAAGGCGTGTTTAGCCTTGCCCTGGTTACAAAGAACACTCTTTTTCTCCTCCTTTCAAATGGATCTTCCTGTCCCCAATTCAGGATCACCTAGCTCTCTCTTAATGTGGGTTAATTTCCCATCAGCTCCTAGAAAGAGTGTATTTCCAGTCCCTCCCGGGACAGACAGAGGAGTTTCAAATGAGATAAAGCAAGCTTCGGTGGAGAAGGTTTGCAGCCTGCCGAGACTCAGGCTGCTCTGGCTGCGTTTCTGCCAAAGGGTGGGAACGTGTTTGTTTGGAACAGGTAATCCTCTCGGACACTGAAATCCGAGGTTAGAAATAGACTTGTGTCGCTACCAGAAATCCCTGTGGTTTGGCCTTCCCTTTGTCAGGCTTGCCCTGGTACGTTGGGAATGTGTCAGCTTGAGAGTGGAGGTCCTTTACAGAAGCCAAACAGGGACTCTGCCCCTTTAAGAGGGACCTTGAGAAGGGACAGTCAGGGACTCACAGTGATGAGGGCAGATGGCCAGTAAACAGGATGGCAGCGGGTTCAGGAGGGGGTGGCCAGCTGGGCCACCTGCTTTGTCACCTCGCAGTGGAGAAGACTTTGGCCAGCGGCTGCAGGTGGAAGATTTGGAGGGTCGGGATGTACGCCCTGAGCTGGCGCCCTCGAAATGGTCCCGCTGGCCTCACCTTCCGCCTCAACTGGAGCTCAGAGTTCCAGGCCTGGGAGACAGGAACAGCACGGGCTGTGCAGTCAGACAGGGCTGGGCTCACATTCTAGCTGTGTCTCCCTGAACAGTGCTACAATCTGTCTGAGCTTCCATATTCTCATCTGTAAAATGGGATGATATTCCTGTCTCACAGTCACTGTGAGGCAAGAATAGCTAATATGATTTGAGTACAGTGCATGGGGTAAAGTAGGTGGTCAGGACATCCCCTCTCCTCTGGAGAGCACACTAATAACTATTTAACTAAGAAGGGTATAAAGGAAAATCTTTTTTGAGAGCCTGGGGTCCTGACAATTCAGAAATGAAATCCCCAAATCCTGCTTAAATAGCTTACTAAGAATTCAAGTATCTTACTCAGGACTAGTATCAGGTATCTATAACAGAAAACCCAGACAACAGAGGCTTAAATAAGAAAAGGATTTACTTTTCTCTCATATAAAGAAATCCTGATACAAATAGCCAAGGGCTAGAACGGTGACTCCCCAGTCATTCCCTCTAAGAAGCCAAGGCTGCTTCCATCTCTGTGTTCTGCTGTCCTTAGAGTGTGGCTTCCATGGTTAAGGTAATCACATGGTCCATAAAATGCTGCTACAGCTCCAGCCATCATGTCCACATTCCAGGCACCAGGGTGTTCTTGGTAGAGTTACTTAACTGCACCCTTCAGGGAGATACTTAACATCCAGCAAGGGCCCAGAGCTTAGTCCCTGTCGCCTCTGACCTCCCATGGCCCACCTACCACTTTGATGTTAGTAAATCAAACAAGCACCAGTTTACATCCAACTCCATATGTTCGATTTGCTTCATCTACTTCTATATATGTGGATTTTATGAGTTAGGATGGTTCAGAACCAGATGCTCAGATGGATTACATGTGGGTACCAGGCTGAGAACCTACACAGAGCAGTCTGAAACCCCAAGGGTGGCCACTGAAATCTAAATCATTCTGCATTGTCTCCCACTCGCCTGTGTTACTGGCTGCACGAGTTATCTATTGCTGTGTAACAAATGACCCCGAAATTTAGTGGCTTAAAAAAACAGCCCAGGAGTGTCTGGGCTCAGAGTGTCTGTGAGTCGGGAATCTTGGGGTCTGATGGGTGCTTTGGCTTGAGGCCCCGCACAAGGCCACAGTCAAGGCACCGGTGGGGCTGCGGTGGCCCCGAGGTTTCACTGGGGGTGGCTCTGCTGCCACACTCATGCACGTGGCTGCTGGCAGGATTCAGGCCCCTCAGCTTCCTGCCCGGAGCGTCTCCACGGCGTAGTGCACAGCGTGGCAGCCTGCTTCGCGGGACCAGTGAGTGAGAAAGGGAGGGAGGGAAAGTGAGCAAGGCGGAGTCTTTGATGACCTAATCTCGGAAGTGGCATCCGTCACTGTTGTTCTCTACTCAACAGAAGCAAGTCACTAGGTCCAGCCCAAACTCAGGGGAGGGGATTACACATGGGCACGAACCAAGAAGTGGGATCACTGGGGGGTGGGAGGACATTCTAGAAGCACCAGCCGATGTCCTGCCTCATCCGCCCATCTTCACTCTCAGGCTCCAGACACGGGCCTATTTTCTTCTATGAACAAGCCCAGCTCCCTGCTACCCCGGGGCCTTTGCACATGCAGTTCTGGCTGCCTGATAACTCCACCCTCCTCCCTCCCTAGTTCTACACATTTTCAGATTTCAGCCCCAACCTCATTGTTTTCGGAGAGGACCTTCCTGGCCACCCTTGTCCTGAGTCACAGGAAGGAGGGGTGCCTGCAACCCATTCGGCACTGAGGAGCCCCAAAAAGTTGCCTTCAAGCAGAGGCCTGGGCCCTGACTGCTCAACTTTCAGTCATTGGGCAGTTGACCGCGCCTGACCCTTTGGCAGTGGTTGTCATGCTCGAACAGAGACTTTGGCTCTAGTCCGTGGATTCCTGGTGCATCATGCTCAGCCTCCCCAGCAGTCGACATGGAGGAAAAAAATAGACCCTTATTTCAGGCAAGGCCCCAGCTCCAGATATGTGTGCGTTTGGGGCAAGTTGCTTTTATTATCTGTGTTCATTCATTCGCTTGTAGCTGGTATAATTTTCAGTCCATCAACTCAGCTGTGGGGTAAATATATAAATTTCTCCACTATAACGAACTGAGTTCTATTTCTATTTGGAGCCGCCATTCAGCCTGGGTAGGCAGCAGTTCAGTCTCAGTTGATCTGCCCTCTTTTTCCCAGCGATGGCATTTATGCTTGGTGTACAAAGGTGGCAGGAGGATGGCCGCCTGGCCTTCGATGCCACCTGTCCATGGCACTTAGCATTCTGGGGCACTGGTCAATGCAGGTCTCCATGGAGCCATCCTGCGTTGCTGGGTACAGCCTGTCTCCGATCAGGTGACTCTGCACTTCTGTGACAATCTGGGGCTCACGGGAATCCTGCGTTACTTCCTGTGCCTCACGGGATGCGTGAGGTGGCTAAGCCCCGAGTCTCCCAGACGTGCTATGTGGCTGCTTCTTCCGGCCCTTCCTCCATCTCCAGGGCCTCCTCCCTTTCTGCTCTGAGATCCCACAGATCATGCCTCTGGGGACTTGGCCTTTGTCCCCACACCTGGCCCAGAGCGGAGCACACAGGACTTCTTCTCAGAGACGTTGCCATTCTCATCGTTCCCGTGATTCCCTTTGCACGCTGACCTGGGAACACGCTCCACGTGTGCAGGCAGGCGGGGAGAGCCTTTGCTTATAAACTTTTCCTCCAAAATTTTTTGGCTAAGCCATGAATTCTTTCCAATCTCCTGAGAAACTCATCTTGAAAGCTTAAAAGCCAAGGAAGACTCCTTTTCTTCTCCCTTCTGCTGTACGTGGAACAGCCTCACTGACGTGGGGGGAAGGGCAAGGCAGTGAATGAAATGCCAGAGGAAACCAGGGACCTTCTCAGTGTCTCTCGCATTCATTCCATGCGCGTGTGTTAGGGCCTGCTGGTGGCGGTCAGTGTTCTGGGCGCTGAGGATAAAAACGTTAAAAGACTCAGCGCCAGTCCTCAAGAGTTACAGCCGCATGCGTGTGTGAGTGTGTCGGTGTGCATGTGTGTGTGTCGGGGGGTGGCCTGTAAACAGATGGACCGGCACAGTGTGACAAGGGACTCCAGAGGGTGTGGGGGCCCGACGGAAGCACCCCGTGCTGGCTGGCCCTCTGGGAGGCAAGGGCTGAGCTTGAAGGATGGGCTGGAGCTCAGGGCCCGTCCGAAGGCGGGGAGGTAGGAAGGGGGCGGCGTGCCTGTTAGGAGGGGGCGCGGGCTGTGTCTCCAGGACTAGCTGCAGATGCAGTTGGAGAAGTGGCAGGAGTCAGGTAACGAAGGTCTTGGGTGTCAGGCTGAGGCATTTGGATTTTATCGTCAGGAAATGTAGACTCATGGGAGGATTTTTGAGCACGCTGCGATAGGGCTGGCTTTGTGCTTTAGAAAGTTCTTCCTGGGCCAGGGTGCGGGATGGGCTGGAGACAGGACGCCAGCGAGGAGCCCGGTGCAGCCCCCCGGGCAAGGCGAGATGAGGCCTGTCCTGAGAAGACGGAGGGGCAGCAGGGGATGGACCCCCAGACTGGAGGGTGGGGCTGCGGGACTGGGTGTCTGAAGGGACGACTCTGAGACCTCTGATGGTGCTGTTTACCAAGTCGGCACAGCGGCCACCTTGAGGGGAAGGTTGGAGGGGAGGAGAGAGTCAGCTTGGTCTAAAGTCTGGTTTGGAGTCAGGATCCTGTGGAGAAGGAACCTCTCGCTTCTGTAGTTCTGAACCTCAGCAGAAGCTTCTGGAAAAGAACAGCCCACATCGGAAGTATGTGAAAGAGGCGGCCTTGGGACTCTAATACTTTTCAATAATTGCTATGGAATGTGGTCAACTAGGAAGTTTTCAATGACAGATGACCAAAAAAAAAAATACAGATGACAGTGGCCAAATAAACAAGGCCTAAGACTCATTGAAGAAGAGAGTTCCAGGGCCGGAGTCGGTGGCTCCACATTCCATCCGGGAACCGGATTCTTTCTTTGTTTCTGCTCCGCTATCCTTAGCCGTGGGCTTTCGGTCCCCTTGCTAGCAAGATGGATGCTGGGTCCTAAATTTCAATGTTTCCAGGAAATAGACGCGTTTTCTGTGAAACATTATACTTTTCCCGCTTCCACCCCTAGATTAGCTTTGGCGCTTGAGGGGACGTTTATTTGTAATCCCGGTGTGGGCAAAGCGCGGTGTGTCTAGCAGGACCGTAAAGCAACAGGGACAGGTGGAACGAGCACAGCCTTTGGGGCCACACGGAGCTGCGACTGAACCCCGTCCTTTCTGCGAGCGTGGAGGAGGTCACTTCCCCCTTCTGAAATGTCCCTTTCGGCATCTCTGAAATGGAGGCAGTCGGGATTCCACGGGTTCCAGGAGATGACTTTTGTAAGGTTCCTGGCCGGTAGCGGCTGTGACCTTTGTCGTGCTGACACCGTCCCTTCCGTGTCACCATGCTCCTGCACAGGAGGGTGTGTTTAAAGAGCAACCCGGGAGAGGACCAAGCTCCATCCCAGGAAATGGACTGCTAAGGCGGAATTTCAGGCAGGTGCTGGGAGTGGGCGGGCGGGGAGGGATTCGAGACAGGAGAACAGGGACAGTACAGATTACTTGGCTGCTATATGTTTTTTAAAACTCTGCCCTGTTCACACGGGGCTGTCCAGTGGATAGAGTTTGAAACTGGGAGGTAACAGAGTGATCTGAAAAAGTCTCAGGTGCCGCCTTCTTGTCTCGGGGCTCGAGCTACAGAAACAGAGCCTCCCTTGCCCTCGGATGCCTCCGCTCTGCTCCTCGGGCGGGCAAGGCCGTGAGGAAGCGCGAGCCACACGCAGGACGAGCGGACGCTCCCCTGCTCTGCCCTGAGTCAGGCGGCCTGGCCTGCGATGAGTCACTGCCGCCTGCCTTGGCCCCGCGCCTACCAGGAGGCCACTATCTTGGGACATTTTTATTTTCCTTTGTGGGGAAAGATTGTGACCTCTGTGCCCTGTGTCTACATCCACTCTGCCTGCCCAGGACAAAGGCAAAGATTCTCTGCAAAACCCTCCCTTTTTTAGGGAAATGGGGACGGGGTCGGGGGGATTCGA
The DNA here is from genome assembly GCA_963575035.1 of Avahi laniger. Taxonomy (NCBI): domain Eukaryota; kingdom Metazoa; phylum Chordata; class Mammalia; order Primates; family Indriidae; genus Avahi; species Avahi laniger. Next base: position 21,638 of record CAUYSK010062637.1, read on the forward strand.
GCAGGTCTGAGGTGTGCAGAAGCATGGATACCGCACGTGTAGGAGCCTTTCGGGGTTTGCAAGATGCTCGACCATGCACCATCGATCACTGCCAAAACCGGTTGTTATGCAAAGTAGCTTGATTGGACTACAGGTGGGTTGAGTTTTAAACCCACGGATTGTACCAATGCAAAAGAAATGAAAACATTTGATGGATTCTGGATAGGGTTCTGTGGTTTATACAAACAGGAAAAATATCTGGGACAGAATGGGCCTCAAATGGAAAATGGTGTACACACACACACACACACAATATATACATGGGTGTGTGTATTGTGTATGTATATTAGCTGAGAGGCAGCAGGGAGAAGTGCAGACATCGGGAACTTTTGGATTGTGATGTAAATTAAAATACAACACCGTGGAAGTCTCCAGACACTGGAGCCTGAAAAGTCAACATGGATTGAAGACAATGTGACAATTCACTCTCAAGAGTGACTCCACTCCTGCATAAGGTGACACAGTCGGCTGTGGAAGTCATCCATTTAATTGCGCCAGTTTGGGAAAATATTGACTCACCCATTTATTCGTGGAGTCCACAGCTGTTATGTTTTGAGTGTGGGTTTAGCAATCAGAGGCCTGGTTTTGAATTGCCACCCCAGGAAGCTGGGGAAGCTTGGGCAACGGATTTAACTTCCTGGGATCTCCGTTTCCTCATCCCCAAATGAAGGCCCCTTTTATGGTCTGGAGATGAAAGGAGGTAACAGATGTGCTCTGCATATAATCAGAGCTGGGTCCGTGTTTGTGATGAGAACTTCATGTATCACTTTCTTTAACAAACTTTAGTTGAGCACATGTTTTGTGCCAAGCCTTGTGCTAGACACTAAGGATACAGACTTGCTTGATTCATTCATTTCATAAATATTTGCTGAGCACCTACTATGTGCCTGAGAGACACTGTGCTAGGCTCCCAGGCTGACAAGGGAGACAGCCGTTCAAATAACTAAAAATAAGTAGGGTAGGCAGTTCCTCGTGGAATGTCAGAGCTTTGAAGGATTCCAGTCCAATGGGCTCATTGCAGGGATTACCAGCCCCTTCTACAGATAAGAAAACTGAGGCTCAGAAAGGTGAAGAGACTTGCCCGATGCCCCATAGCTGGTGAGTGGCAGAGCCTCAAATGGGACACAAGCCAGCCTGACTCCCAAGCCCATGTCCTTTCTTAGCAAGGCACATCTGCCAGGGTGCGATATCCAAGCCTCAGGATGAAGACATCAGGCAAAAAATGGTCTAGAAAATGCCCAGGAACCTGGAGGTATTCATTTTCCAGTCTCTAGTTTGGGAAGCATGTAATTTCAGGATGCCAAGGAGGGGTTTGCGGACACTCAGCACCTCCTGGCAGCGAGGAGTGGTGGGTATGTCTTGTGTACGTGTGTCTGTGAGTTTGTGTGTGTCCATGCCTATTTCTGTGAGTGTGCGTGTGTCTCCGTGTCTGTGAGTTTGCATATCTGCACACTCAAGGAGGCAGGTGCACGTGTGTGTCTGTGTCTGTGTATTTGTGTGTTTCTCTGTGCATGCCTGAGGGTCTGCGTGTGTATCTATACTTACTCGTGTTTTTCGTGTATCTGTGTGTGTGCGCATGTGACCGTGTGAACGTCTGAGTTGGGGCCGTGTGGCTGTATTTGTGTGTGTGCCTTTTGCTGTGTCTTTCCGTGTGTCTTGCTGTCTGTTTCTGTGTCGGTGTGTCTGTGAGTGCCCGTGTGTGTGTGTGCCTCTGTGGGGCCGTGGCATGACAGGTGTCCTTCCCTGCCCCCCAGTTGTTCCCGCGGAGCTGATCTGACCTGTCCTGCAGCACGAGGGGAGCCGACAACGTCAGCGGCATCAGCCTTATCTCCCAGCCCGCCACTCTGCCAGAGGAAATTAAATTCGCTTGGCACAGCCTGCTCCTTATGGTGCCACTTTGGCTGTGATCTGCGCGTCCCGCTCGCCTAGGTGTTTGTCTTTTGATTGCTTGATGAATACCTGCCAATGTAGAGATTAGGAGAACACGAGTTTTGAGGTTTTTTTAAAGAATCTTACGGAGTGGAGCGTTAGCTGTCCTTCTTTGTTGTGAACTTGGGAGCCGTGATGAAGAAGGCAAAGCTTGGGCTTTGCAGTGGTGAGACAGACCTTGGTTCGAGTCTCCAGTCTGCCCCTTCAAAAGCTGTGTGACCTTGGGGAGGACACTTTAGCTCCCCGAGCCAAGGCTCCTTACCTTTTGAGAAGGTTCCTTGGAAGGGCAAATACAATAATAGGTGGAAATATTCTCAGAAATCCATAAAGCCCTTAAATCATGTGCTATCAAGGCAAGGCAGCCCGGCAGGAGGACTCTGGGCTCAGACGCCAGGCAGATGTGGGTTTGAGTCCTGGCTCCTTTCTTTTTCCCAGCATACAACCCTGAGCAAATTATTGCACCTCTCTGAAAATGATCGCCCCTCTCAGATTACTCCTCTGTTAAATAGGACAGTGTCTATAAAGCACGAAGCTCATTGCTGGCCAGTGTGAGGGCCTCCAAAATGGAAGCTGTTTGTGTTTTTCACAATACAACTTGGGAGAAGGCAATATTAATATTTGCCCACTTTCGAATTTCTCGTGAGTACAGCAAGCTAAACCTCTGCAAGTGCAGGGCTAGAGGGACGCACGGTGAAATAGAAGTGATTTACTATCATTGACTTTTACTATTTCAAGATGCAGCCTCAGCAGACTGTTCTTGGCATTACCACATTCTTGGCAAGCACTTTGCATTTCATCTAGAACTCAGAGGCTGTTCTAGTTGCAGAGAGGAGCTGAGAACAAGGTGGCCTGTGGCCACGAGTGGTGCAGGCCAACTGGCTGGGGGGCGGACTTCCCCGGTACCCGCCCCAGTTCCTCCAGCCACGTCCTTTCCACAGGGTCCCTGTACCTCCTGCATGACCTTGAATCCCCCTGGTCTTTAGGATGCTGTTCCCTCTGCCTCGAATACCCTTGACCACCACTCCACCCACCCTACAGACAATCTGGGCTTGGACCCAGTCCCCTCTGCCCAGGCTAGGGCAGATGTCCCTGCTCCGTGTCCCCAGCACACCCTGGATTCACCCCACTAAGCATGACACCGAGGGCATTTGAATCGTCTGTTTCTGTGCCTGGCTCCTGCCCAGACGGTGCCCTCCAGGAGGTCAGGGACAGGACACCCGCGAGTCCTCAGTGGACATTTGCAGACTGAACACACAGAAATCATTTGTCCCCTCTCATTTGCTGCCTCCACCCCCTCGGATGGCAGCACCTTCACATACAAATGTATTCACTTCGTCTGAACTCTCTTCTAACAACCAGGTTGCTTAATAAAAGAGATTTTGGAGAGATGTGCCTCCTTTGTGGCTGTTGATGTTGGTTTTGAAGCAGATGGGCTTATCTCCCCTGCATCTGCTAGTGTTCAATAAAAGTGCCATGCAGACCAGAGGACAGACGATTCCCGAGTGCTCGCCCGCTTCGGTCTGTGTTTTAGGGCTGACACGTGGGTTTACCGGGATGACAGGGCATCCACGTGGGACAGCAGTTGGTGGTCCAGGTTCTCAGATTGGATGGCCTGAGTTCCAAGCCTCAGTTCTGCCACTTGCTAGCCATCTGGCTGTGGATGAGGTATTGAACCTCTTTGTGCCTCAGTCTCCTTGTCTGTATAATGGGGATATGTAATAGTACACATTTGACTCACTGGTTTTTTGTTGGGATTAAATGAGATTGGTTCCTGGTGTAGAGAAGCTGTTCAGTGAAGCCTAGTTAGTGTTACTGTTGTGCTGCGTTTGTATCCAATGGTAGCATCAGACCAGGGTCTCTGCTCCGACGATAACGGAGACTGAGCACCCGGCTGACACATCCACCTCCATCCTGCCAGAGCTGGCTTGCGGGACTGGACGTTGGAATGACTCTGCAACTCCAGATGAGTTTTTATGACCAGGTGGGCATCTTCAAAGAGAGATGGATAATCCCTCTGTGCCTGATAAGCTGTGAGCCCCGTGGGGTTCCTGCCTTTCTCTCATGTAACAGCAACCTGGCAAACCCAGCAGGAAGTCTACTCGGCAGTTTGCCCACCTCATGCTATAGGGCAGGGTCAGCAAACGACAGCCCTTGGGCCAAACCTGGCCCTGCGTCTGTTTTGTTAAATAAAGTTTTGTTGGAACACAGCTCACTTGTGTGTCTCTGGCTGCATGAGCAGTAGAATGGCAGAGGTGGGTGGTTGTGACAGGGCTTGAAAAGCTATTTTCTATCTGGTCCTTTCTAGAAAAAGTTTGCCAACCCCTGGTGTTAGATTAAAGGACAAAAGGCTGAAACCTAAGCTGCATGCACCCCTCTTTGGTCTCACTCAGCCCTGGCGGTGGCGACCACCAACACCAGATTCCTTTGCCCCTTCTGTCTCATGTGTCTACTGCCCCGTCTTTTCCTCAAATGCCACTGCTGGGCTCAGCCCTGTCCCAACCCCTGTTGACCAGTGCACAGCAGGGCCACCACCAACCTGTGAGGTGTCTGTGGGTGAATTAGACAACACATCCCTGCTGGGTAGATGGAGCTCCAAGACACACATCGTGAGTACAAGTGGCCTCCGTGCTGGGCAAAGGCCTCCTAGCCCCGTGGCCTGTACCCAGTCACTGAGAGCCAATAGTCCTACTGACTCTTTTCATTGATTATCTGTCTCCTTGCCTTGAGCTTCTTCCTGTCCAGGTGGCCCTCCACACTAGAGCTAAAGTGACATGCGAGCTAACAGGCCATGTCCCTCTCCTGCTGAAATGCTGCCATGGCTGCCCACGGCCCCTCAGGACAAAGCCCAGGCTCCTGTTTGTGGTACTCAAGGCCTGACATGGTCTGGCCTTTGCCAGTCTTCCAGCCCCGTGTCTCACCCCCTGCATCACACGTGAGCACTGCCATTCAGTTTGGGGCTCCCTGGACTTAGACCCCCAGGCTCGTTCATTCAGGACAGGCACATGCTTGTCCTTTATGAAATGCTCTGCTGCTCTATCCATGTAGCAAACTCCAAGTCATCCTTCGAGCTCCAACGCAAGCACCTCCTCCCTGTGACACATCCCCCCAGTTGTCCGGGCGGACGTGGGCATTCCTCCCATGGTTCATTTCAGTCTTCACAAACCATGGCTCGCAGTCCATAAAGGGTCAGAAAATGCACGTAGCGGATCTTGGCCGGCACCTTTTGAAAGAAGACCTAGACTAGGAAATGCGAGAGTGCGTGACTCCTTATCAGGTGTGGTCGCACCATGGGTGCACAGCACAAGTTCTGGAGCCAGACGCCCGGGTTCGAGTCCGGCTCTGTAGTCAACAGCGATGACCTTGGCAAGCGACTTAGTCTCTGTGCCTCAGCTTCTCATCTGTAAAACAATAATGATAGCACTTTCCTCATGGCTTGTCACGAAGATTACATGAATAATACATATTATATCAATAAATAAACATATAATTATATCATACGTACATGTGTACACAGATATATCTTAGAAGAGTACATGTCCACATAGGGGGTGCTGTAAACACATCAGCTAGCATGTGCTCACGCATGTGCACGTGTGTGCCTGTATGTACACGTGTGCATGTGTGTGTGTGAGACGTGGTTTAGGATGAGCACCAGCTGAAAGCCCCCAGTCTGGCTGGAATCTATCCTGACCTTTACTAAAGCAATTATTTGAATATAGTATGGTCTATTAAAATTTTGTTTTTCTCCCTGCTTCACTAGACAGGGAGCTCCCAGAGGGCAGGGGGTGTCTTATTTATTTCTGCGTTCCAAGCACCCAGCAGCATGCTTCATGGATGTTTTTGGAATAAATGAGAAAATGAGTCCTAGATCCTGAATGTGAACCACCACCACGACGGGGTCTCCTTCTTGCAATCGCAGGGGCCAGGATCCTCTGATCGCCTCCCGCACCCCGCCCCCTTCTCCTGTGAGAAACACTCTGCCTGTATAGGATCTGGGTGGCTTTCTCAGGCTATCTGGTCTCCACAGTGAGAATGCGTGATCACATCTCACTGTCAGCGAGAGGAAGGCACGAGGGACCTTCAAGCGAGAAATGGAGCCTCCAAACTGACTCGGAGGAAAATGGAAACTCCAGCTGACCTAAGAGATTTCTATAATGAGAGAAAACCAATTTAAATGCAAATAGCCCACAGTGTCGTTGGGAAAAGGCTCCTTGCTGCAGAGAAAGGCTGGGAAAACAAACAGAGCCTTCATCACGAGGCCAGTTCACCGTTGGACAGGAGGGTTGCTTTATCCACTTAGGATTAAAGTCTAAACGAGTGATGAGGAGTCACATGCATTGCTGGCAGCATTCCCCGGCGCTTCATGGTGCTGACTGAGAAATGAGCGTCCCCGAGAGGGCCAGCCATCAGCCACTACCATTTACTGAGCCCCTAGCAGGTGTCAGGTGCTGTGCAAGGCACAGAGAACAAAAGATGTACTATATGCAGCTGCTTTGAGGGGCTCACAGCCTAGGGGATGATTAGATCCTGAAGTCAATTCTGGACTGCATTACGAGCTGTCATTTTATTGAGCATTTACTATGTGCCAAGTCCAGGACTAAAAACTTTATGTGATGGCAACTCACTAAATTCTCATAGTAGCTCTGTGAGGAAGAGCCTAGTATTCTCCTATTATTTTCAAATTTTACAGATAAGGAAACTGAGGTTCCAGGAGGGTAAGAAACTTATTTATGGTTGCTGGGATTCAGACAGATTGGCTCTGGGGCTGTGGCTCTTTCCCTCCCTGCTGTGCTGGGAGGAGAGCTGCTGCAGAGGAGATGCCGGGACAGCTCTGCCCAACCCTGAGTCTTCTCCGGACACGGGGTGCATGTCCGGAGGCATCCTCTGCAGAGCAGAGGTACCCAAAGCCAGGATGCCATGGAACAGGGTCTGCCACTGACCTTGGCCTGGGCAAGGAATCAAAATAATACTGTTCAAGGAATCAAGACATGTGGGTTACTCTGCCACTAACTGGCTGTGTGACTTGGGGGAGTCACTTTCCCTCTCTGGGCCTCATTTGTCTATATAAGATGAAGTGTGTAAAATTATTTTGGGCTATAAAATGGTATTATTCTAGCACTCCAGCTATCCTCAAGGATAGCCACTGCCCAGTTGACACAGCCCCTCCTGCCTGCCCTCCTCCCGCCCCACCCCCTGCCCTCGACCCTTGCTGGCCCGTATCTGTTGCAATGAAGCACTTTAATTTCTTCCTTTGGTTTCATAATTCAAGGACGGCACCATCTGCCACATTAAATCCATGTGCTCTGTTTGCCTCCTTCTCAAAACAAGGGCTGGATAAAGGCTTCATCCGGTTTATTTCGTGGCTAGCGCAAGCGCTGGCAAACCAGATGGGAACAGCTTTGGCCCTGCAAGCGGCACTGATCCCCTGATCTTCTGGTAGGCCCAGAGCTCGTTCTGTTGTTCCCACACCCCCATCACAGTCAAAATATGCGACTGATGCTGATAATAGATGACATTTACTGAGGCTTTTCTGAGTCAGGTATTTTCTTAAGTGTCTGTGGGTTCATTTAGCTACTCCCCACTGCATCTCGGTGACGCGGAGGCTCATGGTAACAGCCCCACTGTAGAGATGCAGAAACTGAGGCCATCCAGCCAGCAAACAATGGAGACTGCACTTGGACTGGCTGGGGAAACACACACACAAAGACAGCTGGCCTGAGAGAAGCCGGGCTTCCCAGCGGAGCTCTCTGACCATTGATCTTCGAAAAGCTGAGGCCACGTCCCTTCATTAGACACTCTTGTGACACGTTTCGCTCAGCAGCCTCCTGGCTGCCAGGTGCTGTCCCTATGAGGGGGAGCCCGCCCAGAGCAAGGCCCCTGGGGTCCCGCTTTTATAGGACAGGTCTTCTCATTGAAGAGACAGGCACCAAGCAAGCCACTGAAGAAACAGACACAGTCATTTCAAATGGCGACAAAGTGCCACGAGGAAGATACAACCAGGGCACGGGAGAAAGAAACGGGTGCTGGTCAGGGGAGGGCTCCCTAGTGGAGGGTCTCTGAGTTGGGCATGGGGAGTTGGTCCTGCTGGAGGCTTTCCTGACCTTGGCACTAGGGACATCTCGGGTCCCACAACTTCGCCACGGGGGCCGTCCTGTGAGTTGTAGGATGTTTAGCAGCATCCTTGGCTTCTACTCACGAGATGCCAGTAGCACTCTCCTCTCCAGTGTGACAACCAAAAAATGTCTCCAGACATTGCCGAATGTTCCCCTGGAGAGCAAAATCACCCCCAGCTGAGAACCACTGAGTCATGAGACCAGCAACGCAGGCGACATGGGAGGAAGGAATAGTAAGATGGGCTGAGACATTGCTCAGAGTGTTTGAGAAGCAGGAAGAAGACTGGGTTAGCCAGCGGGCAGTGGGCCAGGGAAGGACGGCAGGATCATCGTGCCCTGTGTGTGGCAAAACTCTTCAGGAGGTGCTCAGAGACACTCGCCAAGTCCTTGCTCTGTGGCAGGCATTGTACTAGCTGCGCCAAGGACACAGCACATGCTCCGAGGTGATAACAGTCAGGGTGGCCGGATAAGATGCACAGCTGTCAGCATGGGGCTATCCATGGTCATGGAATATTCTGGACTGAAGGCAAGCAGAGCAGTACTCCAAGGGCAATGGCCATGGTGGAGGAGATGCTGGAGAAGGCAATGTCTGGACCACTTCTTGAAGAGGGAGCAGGCAGCAGAGGCCCCCACCCTCCCGCACTCCACTCTCCACTTCCCAGTAGCCGTCGCCCCACCCCCAAGCCCATGGTTTTGGTGGAATTTCTAATCATGGTGCCCCTTAGCCTAGCCAAGGGGCTGGCATGAGACCCAGGCTTGGCCATCAGTCACTCTCTTCCTGGAATTAGAATATTGGGCAGAGAAACCCAAGGGCACTCAATGGCTGGAGTCAATTTTTCTAATGGAAATGGAACAAAGCATGTTCTTTATTTCTGGCATTATTTTTTGACTATCTTAACTCCCTAAGAAGCAATCGTTTCTCTCTCTTCCAAGGCCTATTTTTCAGCTTTTCCTTCTAATGCCCTTTCAACAGACATCTATGTAATTCGCCAGAGTGGGTTTCTGATGCTTGAACCCCTAATTAAAATAGAAACAGAGCAATGCAAGCAGGGACAAGAGAGTGTAGGTTTCTGATTCATTGCACTCACCGCTTTGTATTAAACAAGCTGTGTGTCCCTCTCTCTTCTAGTTACAACCAGGGAGCTTCTCCGAGGCTGGAACTGTGTCTTTTCCTCTCCATACCCACGGTGCCCAGCTCAGGGTTGACTTCTCCTTTGCACTTGCCATGGTGCGTATTTCATGAATGTCATCCTCTCTGCTGTGTTGGAATTCCCATGAAAATAGAACGCATGGAGCCTAACCTAGTAGGATGGCCAACTGGCTAGATTGCCTTGAACTGGGGAGGGGTGAGGGGTTCCTGAGACACAGATTTCTAGTGCTAAAATCACAAAGTCCAGGGCAAATCAAGACAGTGGTCACATAACCAGAGTCTGGCATTTATGTATAGGAAGCCTTCAGGCACCATTTGTCTCGGGCACTCAAGAAATACGTGTCAAGATGAGCAAAGGTAAGCTGCGGCGGCAGCCCAGCGTGAGGCATGTTCTTTCACGCAGAAATCACTTCTTGATGCCTCCTGTGTGCCAGGTAACCAGCTTGTCAGAAGCAGAGGATTCAAAGAAGGAAATCCGGCAGCCAGGATGGCCCGAGGACTGGAGGTTGGAATCACATGGCGCAGGGTGCTGCGCATCAGGCCAAGAAACCTGGGTGCAGCACACATGTGAGGCAGACCCCCGCCCATCCAGAAGCAGGGAGGAGACAAGAAAACAGGAATGACTTAGGAGCAATGCATCGGCGACTCCCCCCAGGCCCTCTGATAAAGGAAACATCTGCAGGAGAAATCTGCAAGGGCTGCTGAAGCGGGGGACAGAACCCGAAGTCAGCAAGCTCCTGGGCTGTTTCTGTCTAAATTCTACACTGGGCAGAGAGAGGGGTTTAGCAACTTCCTTTTTCATCTCAAGCACAGCCATCTGCTCAGTTCAACAAGCAGAAAATCCACCCCCAGGAAACGTGAATTTATTTGTGCGTATGTGATGAATCCCACGTCCCTACTCCTCATGGAGATCCAGGGACACAAACCATTCCACAGGGTCATCCTCTCTATGGATTTCAACCCTGCACCATCGGCCGGTGAGAAAATGTCTATGTGCAGCTGCTGTAGACATGCTGGTGCCCTGCAATCCTTACATGGGAACCCAACTCCAAGGCGATGTTATCAGGAGGCGATTAGGGAATAAGGGTGGAGCCCAATCGATGGGATTAGTGCCATTATAGAAGAGGCCCCAGAGAGCTCCCTACCTCTTCTGCCACGTGCGAACACAGCAAGAAAGTGCCATCTGTGAACCAGAAAACAGACCCTCGCTAGACATTGAATCTGCTGACACCTTGACTTCAACTTCCAGCCTCCAAAGCTACAAGAAATGAATTTCTGTTGTGTATAAGCCACCCAGTCTATGGCATTCTGTCACAGCAGCCTGAATGGACTAAGACAGCAGCCGGACGGACTTTTGGATGGAGCCACACAGACTCTTAGGCCCTGGAAATCCTCAGAGAAGATTTCTCTAACTTGGCTCCTCCATTTCAAAGCAGAGAAAGAGTCTGCCTAAAATGATATAATATGCAAGAGCAAAGGCTGGGCTGTTCTCTCTTTAGCGAGTCTCAATAAAGAACTGAATCGCATAAAAGGGGGTCCCTTGCCTCTGGCAAGCAAGAGAAAGTTCTAGAAAGTGAAAAGACAAGGAAATAAAAACATTGAATCATGTGGTAAGAGAGGTTTTTTCCTGTTAAAATTCTCTTTCAGTCCTCATTATACCAAGAAGAAAATCTTACTTTGGTGCCAACAGGTCTTTAATACCTCTCTCAAACTTTAACACCTCTGCAAATCTCCCTTTTAAATTGGAATCAAACAGGCCTCAAGCCCAGAGTCTTCCATGGGCAAACCTACTCCTCAGAATTTAATAATATTGCTTCATTTTCACGGTATTCTTTTTATGGGTAGCTTCTATTTGTGGCAGGTATTGACTTTCCATTTATGGTAGTACGTTTTCCTTTTGAAGAAATGTATTTTAAGTTTTAAAGGAGAGACAAATTAAAGAAAAATAATGAGGGAAGAGCAGAGCACATGGTGGGCAGCTATTGCGAATTATTGGTGGTCTTCAAACAATCGAAGCTTGAAAACAGGGATGAAGGTCAGAGGGACAGTGACCCCAGGGCCGCTCACCAGAGCAGGCTCCATTCATTCCATTAAACACATGTCAAGGCTGAAATTTAAAAGGTGGCTCCTTAAAAGAATTGGAGACAGGGACGCTGGAAAATGCCAGGAAATTCTTCACGTGACCTTGAGCAGACGGAAACCTCCCGAGATGAGAGAGTGCAGATGTATCGTTGATTCGGCAAAGGACCCTCCTGGTGGGTGAGGGTGTCCCCCCTCTAAAACGCGATGAGCAGTGAGTGCATCTGTGTATGTTTCCTGTGAAGAGCCGCTGAGGCGGTAGCAGTGGCTGCCATGGGGGCAGAACAGCAACAGACGCAGCTACTGCTTGCTGCGGCTCTGCTAAGCCCTGCACGTGCTGCCAAAAGCCTCTCACGTCACCCTGTCAGCAGCCCACAGTGCTAACACTGATAACAGCTGACACCACGGAGCACGCACCTCATGCCACCCTATTCAAATCACTCATTCATTGTTTAATCCTAACACCAACGCAGGGAGGCAAGTATTATTACCCCCACTTTACAGATTAGAAAACTGAGGTAGAAAGATCAGGTCGGAGCTAGCAGTAGATGGTAGAGGCAGATTCAAGCCCACACGTTCTGGTTCCAAAGCCTGCACCCGACCATTGCACTTCATGAAGGCGAGTGAGCACGGACTTTATTTCTGTTTTATGGAGAGGGCACATGGATACTAAGTTGTGAAGTCAGCTAATCTACCTCTCAAGAGTGGCATTTTCCCAAAAGCATGAATTTGACAAATATTTGTTGAGCATCCACTGTGTGGGGAAGACCCTTCTTCTTGCACTAGTCCTCTGCAGTGGGGGGCTGGCGGTCCATTCCTGCCCTGCCCTGAGCAGAGACTTCCTGTTAGGGCCGCAGGGTCTCAGAGTAAATCTAATTCAGACCCAGCCATAGCCTGACTATGTGGTGCAATCAGGAAGCCTGGACCAGGGTACAGAACCTTGATTTTGGTCCCAGCTTTGCCATTTACTGCCTTAGTCTCATTGCACCTACCAACCTCAATCTCCTCACCTACAAAATCAAGGTCTTAATTAAAATGATCTGGCTTCACTCACAGCGTTATTGTGAAAATCAAATGAGACTGTGTAAGTTAAAGCTTTTTCAAACTGGAGCTCCATATAAATGGTAGTCATTTTCTGATGTTGCTCTCGGGCGATTTTTTAAAAAATATAAATGATTATACTATTTGTTTCTATTACAAAAGTTTGGGAGTTAAGGACTATCACACAGAAGCATTGAAATGGTTCATTACCCCCCTGCTCACTGATGATCTCTACTAGTCTGCTGGTGTATTCCCTTCTGGAGAATAAATATGAATGCAGTTGACCTTCGAACAATGTGGGGGTCAGGGGTGCTGACCCCCCCATGCAGTCGAAAATCCACATGTGACTTTTGACTCCCCGCAAACTTAACTACTAATAGCCTGCTGGTGACCGGAAGCCCTACTGAGGACACAGTGTATTAACACCTATTTTGTATGTGTATTATATTCTGTATTTTTATAATAAACTAGAGAAAAGAAAATGTTAGGAAGAAAACCTTAAGGAAGAGAAAACATATTCACTATTCCTTAAGTGGGAGCGGATCGTCATAAAGGTCTTCATCCTCCTCATCTTCACACTGAGTAGGCCGAGGAGGAGGAGGGAGAGGAGGGTTGGTCTTGCTGTCTCAGGGGTGGCGGAGGCGGAAGAAAGTTCACGTGCAAGTGGACCCACACAGCACAAGCCCACGCTGTTCGAGGCTCAGCTGTGTAATTGTTGCCTACTTAGAATCCAGCAGCTTTCCACAGCACTTGGGATACAATTCCGACTCCTTGCCTTGGCTTTCGAACTCTGTGCGACCTGGCCTGCCTCTCCCACCCCTTCCCTCCCCCCTCACGCTCTATTTCTCTTCCTTTTCCCCCCCAATACTGCAATCGCGTCACCCCTCGCAGCCTTTGCCCCTTTGTCGGAAATGCTCTTCCCCAGATCTTCGTGACTGGGACTTTTCCGCATGTAAGTCACAATTGAAATGTCACCTCCCTGGATAACACCTCCTTCTTCACGCACTCTGAACTCGTGCATCTTATGCGATTTTCTTCACGGCATTGTGCTGCTCTCAGAAATCATCTTGTTCATTCCCGAGTCCAAGTTCATTGCCTGTCTCCCCCCAGAGCATGCACCCAACTTGTTCTCCTCCATATTCCCAGTACCCAGAGTACTATTTGGCACATAGCACATGTTCATTAAGTACTTAATAGGTGAATGAATTGGATTAATGTACTTGCTAGCTGGGATCTATATTTAATGTTTTATGACTTGATTTTTTCATGTGCTATGATGTAACCACATTGACTTACAGTAGCAGTAGAGCATTCTGTTGTATGGATGTATCACAATTTTTAACTAAGCCCCTGTGATTGGCTAGGTGGGACATTTCTGATTCTAGTGTTTGTATGTTTGTTTGTTTTGTTTTGAGACAGGGTTTTGCTCTGTCTTCCAGGCCAGAATGTGGAATGCAGTGGCATCATCA